>JAAAKL020018687.1:0-10131 GCA_010016065.2 Carybdea cf. marsupialis auct. non (Linnaeus, 1758)
GCCACGCATTCCTTTGTTCTTCCCTTTGACCCCCCCCCCCCTCCCCCATGTATTCATCTGTTACTTAATAGCAACTGAGACCTGCTTTTTTCCTTTTTTTCTTTTGTTTTTCTTTTCCACTTTGTTCTTTCTTCCGTTTTCTCTTTACTACCACTTTTCTCTTCTTCCTGATCTCTCCCATATGTTTCCCCCTCTTTTCTTCCATCTTTCTTTCATTTGCTTTTTTCTCACTTTTTCTCTTTACCAATATTCTTTTTTATTGACTTCATTGTAGGATTTACTCCCATTGCTTGTTCATTATGGAGATGATATGAGATTGTCAGATATCATATTCAGGTTAGTATGGATACTTGATGCTACTTTTATCTCGCCTTCCAAGTGCACCGGCGGGGATGATACCATTAAATCCCATGAGAGCATTGGCTTGGTTACCTTGTAGCTTATAATTCTATTTCTCGTATGTATGATCTTGCCAAAGAATAGAGAAAACTCAGAAGGAATTCTTCATTTGTTGATATCTTTGCTTTGAACATGACCAAAAATTATTGAATTGAGGCAAGTGGTGTTTTCCTTTTATGTAACATAAAAAAATAATAAATAAATAAATAAATAAGTAGCCCTTTAATTTGGCTTCTTGATTCACTTTTATAAAGAAACTTTCATTAGATATGAAAAATGAAATGTCAGAGGATTGCTCCACTGCAAATGAGAGTCAGATCAGCGATGGAAACCCGCATCTATTTTTGACTGGGGTTCAGATTAGTAGACACAACAGTGCCGGAGTTCAGTTGTTGGCAATATATTAAAATTTAACCTCATGATGAAAACGTTAATGCTATTCAGTACGTAAAAATCTGTAACAAGATGTCAAAGAATGCAGATAGTTGTCCTTCTGCTTCTCTATTCTTTGATTTGCTTTGATGTAAAACATCTTTTTTTGAAAGTCGTCACTCTGTTATGAAAACCTTTTTGTACAAACGATTTCCATGCCAAAAACTGCTTCTGTATCTTTCTTCAAGAGGTACTACTTGCATCTATCTTCCAGTATCAGACCAAAACGATGCAATTTTGTGCTTCTCTAGAGAGGACCAGAGGCTCTATCTGGGTACAAATATTCTTAAAGCATTCCAAAGTGAAAGCAAAACAAAAAGATCAAGTGTACTTTGAGGCACCAATTGGTAGTAAGGAGTAGCAAGAGTTTGTGTAGGATCCTCCCCCCTTTACCCTCCTTGAGATCGTGCTTACCACTCTTGTCCACAATATAACTGATATTACAAGCTTCCATTGTCAGTACTGAGTCTCATTTTCCTCTGTGTACTTCACTTTGAAGTGCCTTCTCTAGGAACTGCACACTGCTTGTAATTTGATTTCCATATGCTCACCTTCTTAGGCTACTAGCAAATTTGACATCCCCAGTTGATGTTTGCATGAAACCATTGGAGATTGGGGAAAAGGAGACAGTAGAAAGACGGACACATGTCATGGAGATCATCACACACTTGCAGCAATATAAAGAAGTTAGTTCCTTGATCTTTTTTTTTGCATTGATCATAAAGATATTTTTTAGAGGCAGCTATTTTTGGAAACCTGATTGAGCAAGAGAATGATTTATGAAAGCTAGGGACACTTTACCACTGCTGTTAGCTTCTTCTGCGGAAATAGTGACTACTAGGAAGCAAAATTACTTTTCAAAGGACGGTTGATTTGTTGACAGTCACCACGTGCATCGATCTACAGAAGGTTTTCTAAAAATGAGATGGCGATGGCATCTGCATTCTGCATCCTGAAGCTGAAAAGATTGTGCTGCCTGACTCATCTCCGTTGTATATTTGAGGTATGCATATTAAAAACGCTCAGTATAATAAGTAGTGCATTGAACATGGCCCAAGCCTACTACAGCACCTTGGAATTGAAGTTGAAACTGGGAAGAGTTAGCTTAAGACTCTGGGAAATGGAGGGGGTGTTACTTGAGGGAGGGACTGGTACGGGCGTTTATTACTTGGGCTTTTTTTGATGACGCTGCCAAGTCAGCACCTTTGCATATTGCTTACTGACAAAAGACGTTTGTGGACATATCCGTACAACTTGATCATGCCCCTCTGTGTAGTGTGCAATTTGTGACTGTATATGGATCTGTAACCAATGTACTCCTTGTTTCACTAACTTGTGCATTTTCAAGTAGGACATTGATATACGCCTTCTTCTTCTGGAAGACAGATAATAGAAGTTAGTCAGCACTATT
This sequence comes from Carybdea cf. marsupialis auct. non (Linnaeus, 1758), assembly GCA_010016065.2. Taxonomy (NCBI): domain Eukaryota; kingdom Metazoa; phylum Cnidaria; class Cubozoa; order Carybdeida; family Carybdeidae; genus Carybdea; species Carybdea cf. marsupialis auct. non (Linnaeus, 1758). The sequence continues at coordinate 2,243 of JAAAKL020018687.1, forward strand.
TTGTTGAGGAAAGAGGGCAACAAAAATTGTAGTCTAGCCTTAGTATACTTCTTGAGCTGACCAAAAGATGAGTTCTCCAATTTACTTCAGAGGTGAAAGACTTGATTCGAAGTTTTTCAAGAAAATGTTCTATTAAGGTAGTATTTTCACGGATGGACATCTTGTTTTTCAGTGACTCAACGTGTGGAACAAACAGTTTGACAGGGACTAGTTGCGCCTCTGTAAACGAGTGGTCAGTGATCGAGACGAGGAGACAATATGGCAAGCGGCTGCTATGTATGCTTGGTATTACACGGCTGCGAAGGATGTTACCTGTTGAGATAGTAAAACATGTTTACAGGAGTAAAGTTATGGTTAAATGTTTCGTTCTGCCTCCTTGGCAACTAAGCTAACCTCGTTCTCTTTATTACATTTATGTGTAAGAGAGTCTATTGTAATGGTTATTTCAACTGTTAACTCAATAAAATTACATCATGTGCATTGTTTTACCAGGCATTTACTGACGAGAAAGTCATGGCTGTTATTGCTGGATACATAGCCAATATTCTGAAAATGGTAAGATATTACGCTTGTTCAACTTTTGTTATGGGTGTAGCATCCAACATCCCGGGGATAAAGATTGAAGTGAATGGTTTTACTTACATTTTCGCGTAAAGGAGGTTTGTAGATTTCAGATCGAAACAATTTTTCGAATGAATACTGATGCTGGTCATTAGTCAGTAATAAACATTGTTTGCGACATCCAATCTCTAATAAGGCATCCGATTACAATAGATTTAGTACAGCTTATGTGAAATTAACTTAAATTAGTCATTGATAGATAAAACGATAATTGACTTGCGTAGTGCAAATATCAAAACATACAAACGAGTAGGAAGGCAAATGGAAATACATAGAGAAGATGTTCCCATGCCGATTGACACTTGCAACTACCTCCTTAGCTGTAGTGTCATAACCGTACAGGTTGCAGTTTTAGAGCTTCTGGCATTGAAGGGTCAGGCGTGTATAAATAGATCTCAGAATTATTAATGACTAGAAAATTGTTGAGGCTAGCAATAATTTCCACTCATCACCACGAAGTTCATTGATAGATGGGAGAGTTGCTCATTGCCTTCTTCGTCGCTTACATAATGTGCAAAGACATTTGTTGCCATAAACACAGCCGGTAATGGAAATGTTCATCTGTACATGAAGAATGACTTAGGCCATCTGTGTGTATACAATCTGCGTCAGTTTATGATAATTTTTGCTGAGTTCCATTTAATAGACATACAGAGATTTGCACGATCTTTGGCGATGCGTAGGGCTGTTAGCAGCGGTAGCCCTACATCCTTTCGGGTTAAATCTCTTCATTTCTCTGAAGTTCTTTCCTGGGGCATTTTGTAATAATTTCGTTTTTGATTACATTACAACAGATAACCATATCAGTTTATTCTTGATACTTTTACTGATTGCCATATCTCAGTATCAAGGATTTGAGAACGATCAGATATTTGTTTACCAGCCATTACGCCAAGGACACCATTTCGAGAAACATTCAACTTATTCATGTCTTTTCTCTTTCATGGCTTAGTTTTGCATCTGTAAATAGAAGCCGGAATGATTAAAGTATAGCATCGACGAATCTTGATCTCGTTTGGCATGTCCTTTTAATTTCAAAACACTTTCTTTGGTCTTCCAAAAGTTTACGCTGCAAATCATGTTCTGCTTTCTACTTCATCAAAGATATTTGCGACAAGAGGTATTAGTCGGTCTTGTCTGCTAAGTAACACACAAGGAGATAAGATTTGTGCAACACAATTGATAGGGAAGTGGGCTAAGTCATAACAACAATATCGTCCTAATTGTATCAAATTGTACTGATCAGTGTTAGGTATGTTTGATTGTTGTAGGATTTGCTGGATCGACAAGAAGAAGACACCATGTTCTTAGAGAAGATTTTGTTGACGCTAAGAAATGTCTTGCACGTACCTGCTAACCCGGAAACTGAACAGGTATGTGTCATTGACGGATTAGCCATTGCATCATACCTGTTACATGGCTAACAGGTAGCCTCTGGTTGTAATTTTATTGTTTCATAACCCTTTGCAACAATTTTTAAAGCATTTTTACATTTGGTAATATTACACTTAGTTTTCTTGCCTTCCAGAAATGTTTATGGCAATTTATTTCAGGAAATTGTTAAGTGACCAGGTTGCCACTATTCATCTTGAGTACAATATGTGTGAGTTGTTTCAGCAATACGCCATTTTACGATAGCGTCAAGTGACAACAGTAGGATTCAAAACAGCAAAGTATTTTTGGCAACATATTTGGCAACTACAATCGTCTGCGTAATCAATCAGCAACGTTAAGGAGCCTGAGCAGTTGTCATGCTAACTTAAATTGATACGGTATAACAATTACGTTTGCGCCTGCACACGGCGAACCATTTGAAGGAGCGTTATTCAATAGAAGTTATGGCGAGGATGATAATGATGATGATGATGATGATGATGACTAAAATTGAAAAGGAGATCTGTTTTCTATCAAGCTTTTTCTTTTTTAGAGAACCGATGATGATGTTAGTCTCCATGATCAAGTCCTTTGGTATGTTCATGTACATTATTATATTATATCCCTTGCAATGCTCACCGTTTCCTAGCAACCGAAGAGAGTCAAGAGAGGAAATGTTTGAAACCAAATTTTGTAAACCGTGACTCCCGCCGTTTGCAATGTTCTAAGTGTGCTTTAATTGCCTGTCTGAAGATAGCAGAGAACCTGTATCAGTTGCCAGATATGTGATGCTTCTCGCTGCCTAAATCGTGCACTGCGTTAGCATTTAGCATCTTGTGGTCATTTATTATCCCTATCTTGCTTATTTGACAAAGCCTCTACGTTTCATGTTTTTATTTATGACCATAGGTTCTGATGAGAAGACAAACACACCTTAAAACAATGCTAGCCTTCTCTCTCGTGCAGTACTTTAAATGTGTCCTAAATATATTATCAGGAGTTTTCAGTTTGTTTTGGCTCAAAAAGTTAAGGCGAGGCTGAGCCTGCCAGGACTACCTTCTTACGGTGTCACTACCCAGCTCTGCTGAGCATTTGAAGATCAAAACTGACGTTTAAGTTCTGTTTTGTTTCACAGCAAAACTAAGGACTATCTGCCACTCTCGTTTTAGTGGAACAATGTTGCTAGCCAGGCGCTTTTCATAATTTTTTGTATCGTCACATCCCACAATTCTCCCTCAACATTCTTACATTTATAATGGTTCTTCGACGATAAGGACAAGCAAGACAGTCTCCTGCTCTTTGTTTAACGTTTGATTCGCAACTAATGCCTAACGAAGGTACTTAGAGATAGCATTTAAACCTCACTACGAAGGAAGGAAGATAGGATTCGTATGCCGGATATTTCTAGGTGTAGCCAATTTTTGATGTTCGGGTCGTTACCACCTATAGTGTTCTCAAATTAAAAACCCATCGAATGCATGCTAGACTTCAAATTCTACATGGAGAGAATGAAGACCAATTGTTCTTGATTGGTCCAGTGGAGGGTAGCTCATAGTTATTGAGGCACAAAATCTCTATACTTTTTTTTCCTGAAGCTGATGGTCCCCTAATCCTCGTATCGCTGCTAAGTTAATCATTTATTGGAACTTCATTTCACAGGAGTATGCATTTGAATGGTATCGATGATCTCCTGCTCTTCATCGCAAGTTCCCCCGACGAGGTCAGTTTAGTTTTCACTTAAATGTTACTAATATTGCTTTGGTTTTTATTGCTACTTCTAATGATGGTAACAACGTCACTGGTAATGATGATGATGATGATGATGGTGCTGATGATGATGATGATGATGGTGATGATGATGGTGATGATGATGATGATGATGGTGATGATGATGATAATGATAATGATAATGATGATGGTGATGACAATGAGTAAGAAGAGGGTGATGATCATCGTGATCAATATGCTTCCCTGTCGAGGTAAGTTCAGTCTTTTGTTATGCTGTCGATATTGCTGTTACTGTTGTTGTTGTTGAGAACTCGAGAATTCTACTTCTTTCTGACAATTTGGGCCCAGGCGTTGTCCTCATCAATGGGATTTGACTTTAGAGTATAGCACTGCAAGATTCCTTATTTTCTTCAGTAATGGAGAATGAACTCCCTGTTACAATCAACAAGTACACTTTCTGTTAGATCATGGCAATCTTGTGTACTGTGTTGTGTAATGGTGGAGCTCTGATGGTATACACTTGGTAATAGAGCTTGCAAATCGATTTTCAGTCAATTGTTGTTGATGAAATAATCTCTTATGCCTCATTATGATTCGATGATAATTCTGTAATGTAGTTCTTAAATAGGAGAGTCAACGATTGGTTTTGCATGATTCGTTCGTGATACAAGTTGCAAAAAAGTCCTTGATTTAAAACACATAATTTCATCTGACATTAATCAGATGGTCATCATTGATGGTATCGGTACCTAGGCTTTGTCTTTTATTCCTTCTCATTGGTCTTTTGTTCTTTTTCATCGGTCTTTTGTTCCTTTTCATTGGTCTTTCGTTCCTTTTCATTGGTCTTTTGTTCTTTCATTCCTTTTCATTGATCTTTTGTTCCTTTTTATTGGCCTTTTGTTCCTTTTCATTGGTCTTTTGTTTATTTTTATTGGTCTTTTGTTCCTTTTCATTGGTCTTTTGTTCTTTTTCATTGGCCTTTTGTTCCTTTTCATTGGTCTTTGAACCAATTGCTTAATAGTTGGACGATGTGAGTGTATGCAGATAACTAGCAATTTCCTTTTTGTCTTCAGCAACAATGGGACTTTCATGCTTTGGAAATCGTTTCATGCATGTTGAGGGAGCAGGTAATGTTTGCGAAATATGTACTGTTGGTATGACATAATTCATTGTAAAATGTAAAATTATGGTTTTGTCATGGAGGCAGCTTGGCGAAACATTAGAGGTCGTTAACTCAAAGCTCGAACGTCGTTGGTTCCAGTCCTGGTTGGATTCCATGCACTTCCGTGCGGTCAAAATGGGATTTCGATTATTCTTTATAGCAGTCACATTGGTTTCCCCCAGGAAAGGCATCTTTAATCGGTCAAAAAACTCCATGTAAATATATAAATAGACAGATAAATAGATAAATAAAAATACAAATAATAGCAACAAATTTTCAGTCGGCAAATGAGACAATGTTTTGATGTCTGAGCAGCTGAATAGAATAGCCTTTGTATTGGTGTATTATGACGTTAGTGACTTTACTGTTGTAAGACGTTGTTACAATCTAGTAGGTGGATATGGTGAACAAACTAGTCGCATCTTTTCTGCAGCGTGGCTATATCTACGATACCTGCATTGATTTTCACTATTATCGTACTACATTTCTATCTACTTTTCATTTAAACAACTTCTTCCTGTAACGAAAATTCATGACGATTAAAAGAACGTATGTTACTTCGTTAAGCACAGTTTTCCACTGTCCAGAACAATAGTCCACTATTTCTCTTATGTAGATGGCTTTTTGTTTAGTAATTCCAACTACCCTGCCTTCTTGCAGAATCCAGAAAAGCTAGCAAGAAGTTCCACAGAGAGATCTGAATTGGAGAGATCCGAGGATACGAAGTAAGTGGAGTTCAAACATTTTTGCCGAATTTGAATTTGGATAGTTTTCATTTGAGCGTTTCAGATTTCTGGGGTTGTACTAAGTCACGATGACCTAGTTTCTGGTGCTTGGCTTCAAGGATATTGTTGTTCCCCAATTAAAAGAATGGGTAGCCAAATAAAAGACTTTTAAGCAAAGTGTCTGTAGCCATTGCTTTGTTGACAAAAAGCCCGGTGGGTGCCTGTCTGCCCTAGTTCATAACGTCTAGAATTGACCAGACAAACGAAATACGAAAAATATTGTTCAGTGTCGATATTGTTGTATGAATAAGACCATTGCGACATCTGGTATGCTATCTGGTACTTGGTAGGGCTAGGACAATTAAAAATACAAATGGTAAGTGTTAATATCCGTGCATAGACTTGCATAGCTACGTACGTACGTATCTACTTGCTCATATATCTGCACATTTAGTTGTGGGTATCCGGGAAACAATAGTACACCTTAGTACCTATATCTGGTGAATTTAATTCTTTTAAAGAAATTTTTAAAAACCCCTTAAAATGTAAAACCTAAAAGAATAGAATTACTTATTTATTGTAAACTAAATTTTTGTGACCCCGTTCCTTCCTCTACCTCTGTATGGTTTTGCAGTTCTAATCCTTGGTGTAGACATTTAATTCAAGATAAAAAAGTATCTTGAATCGGTATTACCAACTGTCGATCGCATGTTCTTACTACGTTTCTATGTAGTATTTCCCAGGGAAATATATTGAAGGAGATCACATGGACAGTCGTATGAACAAGCTTGAGGGCATAAGTGCATTCTGACGATGTATGACATGCTAGTTATCGTCCATACTATTTTCTGACAGTAAGTGACCAATAGGTAACGGTGTCTCAACAACTCCAATATTTACACGACATAATTTTGACAGACCCCACTGATTGTACAGCTTGACAAGGATGTTTTCCATGATAGTTTGTAATTTATATATATAATATATATATATATCATTCGTATTTATCATTTTATATTCTTTCAATGCGTGTTCAGTGTTAGGTTAAAACACTTCAGATTTCTGCTTTTAATTGATGCCCTGTATCAATAGACTCCTTACTTACCCTTAGTGATTTCTCTATTTAAGAATGCTACAATCATTGCTGGAACGTGAGGTTGGAGAGAAGAAATCTAAAGTGAAGAAATTTAGCACCAGGTAAATTAAGGAAAGATTGCTTATATAATGGTTTCTTGCTTCCCCTATGTGTCCCTAGAAGAGAAGCTGATGTTCAATATGGACAAGTATAGATTATCAAAAGAGAACGATACTAGTTTGTTGCAGGTCTGCGTATGATGTTCATTTGTTTAGCCTTACACTTTTAAGGTGAAAGATTCAGTGGGAAAATTATGTAACTTGGGAATGTCTGGCAGATCTGAATTCTTTCTCAGATTGTTGGACACATGCCAGTTTCTGTGCTAATGTAACTCTGTAATCAAGTAATTAAAAAAGGAGAGCCAAGGTTTGAAAATATTTGCATTTGGATCCCAATGGCTGCGTTTTTCCAATTTCTCTATTAGCTATCGTGATAAAGATCCTGTAGATTCTCGTCAAAGTTTTTATTGTTGTTAGAACAGAATGTATTTGTTCATGATTTATTCTGGAATGACACTATCTGTTCATAAAGAGAAAGATTTTGCACTATTCCGCGGTTCAGAGGTGCATGTCCGTTATCCGTGACAAATTTCATAGATTGGGAATTCTTAAGAACAAGGTAAACATTTCTTAATAAATGCAGTGGAAACTACTCTATTTTTTCGTAATACTACATTGCTTAATTATATCGTCAATTATGGAATACAGTTTAATCAAGTTTCATCAAGAGCTCCTTTTACGTAGTCTCTGCATGGCACTTCTAGGTAATTTTTCTGCGATTTCCACGCGTGCCTTGGACTTCCACTCCATTTTATTCACCGCTCGATAGTATAAGTTTATCCTGTAAAAATTTTCCTCGTGTTTCCAGATGTGATATATTGTGCCTCTAAGTGAGCCTCTATAGGCACATGCGCTTATAGGAAATAGGTGAGTTCTTTTCAGGATTACAAAACTTTTGATTTTCGTATTATAGGTCCCGTACCTCTATAGGGGAATAGGGTATGTGTAGAATTTAACTAACCAAACTCATGCGCAATGTTGGCGTTATGTTACTGTTTCAAGCCTCGTAGTGGGCGACATCTAATTTATAAATTTATTTAATTTACCTTGTGTGAAGTCGTAGCCATTAGTTTCTCCTCCCCCCC
>JAAAKL020018689.1:0-10130 GCA_010016065.2 Carybdea cf. marsupialis auct. non (Linnaeus, 1758)
CGGATATAAGCTCTTTTTTTGTATGCGATATGCGAGCGTCACTGTTCTCAGTGTAAGACGAAGGAGGTACTTACACCTCCCTTACTTTACAATAAAAGAGACAAGTTACTTACAAATAGAATTACAGTCGGCTTTCCATTGTTCTAAAAGTATTATTTCAAAGTTAAAAGATGTTCGTTTAGTTTCGATTTAAAAGTCACTAAAGAATTTAACTATCGAATTTCATATGGAAGTTCATTAAAACTTTGGGGGCCTTGAAAGAAAAGATATTTTTTTTGCAGTCTCAGTTCTTACAAGGGGAAGCCTAAAAAAACCTGTCTATGAATTTGACAAGTCGTCTGATCCAAATATGATGCACTAAAGTAACGGCACTGGAATTTGCAAACGATGCCCAATCCGGTGAGACAGGGAGTTGTTCTTTACATGAAAGGCCGTGGAAATCCTTTGAATTTATTGTGTAAGCCTTTTATGTTATTTCTATTATAAAGTTTAGCGCCATAAGATTAGACAAGTGCGGATTGCGAACTTGGGAATGTACACAACTCATTTTAGACACTTCTAGGAGCAACAATCAGACACATTCCACAGCTTGGAGAATGCCTCTACAGTTCTACTCCATTAGAAGGGTGACAAAACACACCTGAACAACTATCCATTCCAACCTCCTTTACATTATTTACAGAGTTTTCTCTTTTTTCCCGCTAACCGGAATGTTAGCAATCTTAGACTGCCACCATTCAAGAGAGCAAGCACTAGTTGGAGCTGGGTTCTCTATCATTGATAGCATTCAAGTAGCGAGTTTAATACAAGAGAAAGCTAGAGAATGTCACATGCCACTTTGCTTTGCCATTATAGGTTAGGAGAAAGCCTTCGAGTCTGTGCATTTTGCATCATTTGTCACAGCCCTAGCAAACCAGGAGCTGCGTTAGTTCTAATCAAGGCTCTATAAAGTGGTGCAACAGCTCCCTCATGTTATATCTGAACATTGACAAAGTCAAACTGCAAATAGGACTTACGCAGGGTGACTAAAAGCGTCGCGACTGTTTACAGCATGCCTTCAAGATGGACTCGCAGACAATTGAATAGAAGGAGAGGGAACCCAAAGACGCAGTAACGATGTTATCTGACAAAGTACCTCATACCCACATGTCGCTAGATTGCCAGAAACAGACCACTGTGGAGGGATCCACGGAGGGGCTCCTACTGGCCGAGTGATTCAAGCCCTGCGAAACTACCGAACCAAAGTTCCTCCAGAAATTGGTCAAGTCTATCATTACTTTTTTTTAATCTAGAAGAGGATGTGAAGCCTGTGTGAGAAGAAACAATATATGCCTTTACATATATTAGCGGAAGAATTAAAAATTCCTGCTTTTCTAGTAGTAAAAAGGGAAAATCCTCAAGTACCGTGTTCGAAAAATTGTAAACTTCTTTTAAGGATATTATCTTGAACCAGACAAAATATAAAACACGAGAGAATTTACCGGAAACAGTGTACAGTAATTTATTCCAGACACAAATTAATATGATTAGAACAACTTAGCATAATTAGTAATGTTAAAGCTGAGACTATAGTAAAGTCAGTGAAAGAAAAACAACAAAAACTATCCGAACCTTTTTATTCCTGAAATAAATAGGGAGAAAAGGATTTGTAGAGATAGTCTCAGCCATTATAGTTTTCGTTTGCATCTAATTATCGTGCCATTTTGGTGCGCAAATACAAGGGTTTTTAAAATGAAAGTATTTCATTGTTTTGAAGTTATGCCATTAACACTGTTGCTTCTTCAGGTCGATGCTCCGAAACAAATACAGGAAACAAAATCTTCAAACCACGAATTTTACTTCGGTTAAGGTTGGCCAAATGTGAGAGAAAACGTAAATACTTCCAACAAAGAACAGCATGAGGCTTGCACGATTGAAGTCGCTATTCAAGTATTGTTTTTATCATTCGATCGTAATAAAGGATTAATCAAGATTTAATGCATGGAAAGACAAAATATTTTTTGTAGATATTGTAGGAATTTTAAGTTTCAGTATTGATTCTGTAAAGCTGATGAGTTCAAATTGATCAAATTGAGGTTCAATAAAATTGTGCTTAATCATTATGGCAAAAGTAAAATTAACAGCATAACAAAGATTAGTTGTAATGCAGCTTCCTCTGTGCTATTTGGTTTGGAAAAATTTCTTTAAAGGCAGCATTTTAATTCGCTGCTCAACAATCACAACCACTATCAATTAATTTTGTAACTTTAATGGCATGTATTCTGTCTTAGAGAATAAAAGCATCGACGCAAAATATGAAGTAATGACATCACATGACTTGGCTAAAAGCATAAGATAATTGAAATCAAATTTGTGGAATATGACAAGAGATAGGGATGGCTTGAATAATAAATTTGCATTACTAGACACAAGTCAGAAAGTTTCTCTCACGCTCTTTAATAAATGTCGAACTCTCAACAAGACTTTTTGCCTGTTTTTCTGATCAAAATGAACATATATATGTGAACATCATAATATGTGGATACCCAATCTCCAATAGCATAAACGCAATCGAAACTACAAACTATTGAATGCTATGGTACCAATAGCAGACTGTAGAAGTAACATGTTTAAGCAAGTATCCAATCTGATCGGCAATGATATGACTCAACTGCTTCCTAGACACTGTCCCGATCCACCTTATGAAAGTAGACTAAAAATTCTGTATAAAATCTGTTGCAGACTTTATTAGTGGCACACACCGATTTGCATAAGATCCCTTGAAATCTGACTGAGGAATCATATGTAGCTAGTTGACTTAGCCTTGGACAATTGTTTGCATCTGTTCAGTGTATTGTATTTTTGTACTTTGGCATTCCGTTTTGTTTTTAGGTTGTTTTACTGTTGGCATTGTTGGCTTCTTTTTCGTTTCCTTAGTTTGTTTTTTGTTGTCGATATTTTGTGGTATTAAAAGCACTGAAAGAAAATGGTTTACAATTTTGATACAGGGGCACTGTTTTTGAAGCTCTGTTGTTTGGAACAGCCCAAAAACTAAGACGATTTACCAAGGCTTTGCTTATCTCTTGCGAAGTATCTCAGTGTTGATGTATACCTTTCGTTAAATCTAAACAATGACTTTAACAGTAAATATAGAAAGGACGCTTGTCTTCTGCTTCTGCTGGCTAGGCTCAAACCTCCTAAAGATGAAAATATAGAAATATCGTTACATAATGCAAAGATCCCTCCGCTGTTTGTCAACTGTGGCATTTTGAAAGTAGAACTGAACAAAATACAGCAAAAGCAACTAACCTCACAAAATAAGGCCCAAGGAACAGAGCAAATTAACATAGATTTGAAAAGCCAATGAAAAGAAAGCTTTATCCTTGTTAAAGATCGTATAAGAAGATAGTTGTGATACGCTGCAAAATTATTTTACCATGCAGGAGTACAATATAAACACGACAAACAATGTTCATCTTGGCAATCTCACATGATTAAGAACTTAAGATGCAAGGAAAGAATGTATTTCTAAGGGAACTCACGCATGTGACAATTTTTTAATTGGCTATGTGAGCTTTAAGTAGGACGGATTTCGATAAAACTTTAAATGTCTTCTTTCAACCTCACTTGTAACTATTTCATTTATTTATATTTGTTTTTTTAGCAGTTTTAGGATTTGCCATTCATGATTACCCTCTAACTTAATAGTTTACTTTCTTTCTGTCCACCCATTATTTTGACACGACAAACGTTGAGAACAGCAAGTCCCTGTTTACTTTATCTCTTTGATCCGGAATTGTATCAGGCATGATGCAGTTGTCTTGAATCCTCACCGTTTCTAATTCAAGTGTTTCAAAGCTTGCTTGAATATATAACAGTCATTTTCCTGTTAGGTATCTTTAGGCAGTGTATTAAATATCAGCACTCCTTGGTAATACCCTGATGTAGGGAGCATTAATAGCCTTTATGCTGAACAGTCATAAACATACACGTTTAATGATTGTTTATAGATAAGGAGTAAAACAGTAACCACGTTTTTGGTCACCTGTTGACATTGAAATAGCATGCGTGATCTGTGTATGGTGATAATATTACTAAATATGAGCCCTTTACTCAACGCATGTCTCAGCTTTTGCAGCACGAAATAACTTTTATTGAGAACAGAGGATTTAAAATTCTTGTTATCTTAAATATTCTCTTCTCAATAAAAGTGTGTTTTTAAATAGCTTTCTGAGATTGTTGTTACAGAGAAAAAGATAAGTCTCCAGCTCAATACGAAATCGTGACACACGCATGCTTGGGGTGTTACTCTTCTAATTAAAATATAGCGATTCCGTTGATAACATACTCTTTTTATCTGTTTGTTACATGTTCTGTAAGTGAATATCAACATCTTACTCTATGGAAGCTCTAAGGCAAGCCATTCTGTGCCGCAGACTTGATAAACGTTTGACACTTCACAGGATTTGTTCATGACAGCCAGTTCATGTTGCGTGATTCTGTGCTGTGATCTCTGTGACTTACAACTTACACGCTCTGTTGCACAGTGGCATGTGAATTTGCAAGCTAATAGATTCCCCTGTGTATTAGAGATTCTATCTTTTGGCTTGCAGGCAACAATTTTTAGTTCAATGAACAACAACACGTGGTTTTCACCTTCGAAAACCATTGGTCGCTGTCATTATTATCTTCTTTCCAAGGGTTAGCAAAATTTCGATCCCGTAGTTGTATGGGCACGTAATCAGCTCACACCTTGGGTTAGAGGAATAATAGAAAATTACAGTACAGTAAGTTTTTGGGTACTTATTTTCTGGTAAGACTGACTAAACGGCTGCTATTTCCCCACCACTTTTACGTCTTTAGAAAGTGCCAAAAATAGAGAAAATTAGAACTGGGATGAGATTTCCCATTGTTGTTGGAGAAAATGATTTTCAGCATGCATACTGAAATGGTGATAAGGGATTTTTGTAAGTCCTAGGACATTTGAGGAGTTGTTTAGCATAGCACCATATGCAAGCAAGAGCAGAGTAAAATTCATCAAACTTTGAGAGGATGCACTGACGTTCGTATTATTTTCTGATAAATGGAAAATAGAATTCAAGCATAACAAAAAACAAGTCATAGAAACCAATATGCTGTTAACGAAAGTCGAGTCAAGCGTAGAGCCTTAAACAACCGCGTTTACCTGTCTGAACATTCTGTCGTTAAAATAGAATTCTATTGAGGAGAGCAGCGGCGTTTGCCAATTCGGTGAACAATTCATAGGGCGTTGGAGGGCTTTTAATGTCCCCACTAGAAAACTTGTTCGCACAAATTGTAATAGTTTTAGAATAAGGGACATTGATAAAGAGGGCTACCAATGAAAAATGAGAATAGAGATAATTATTTTAGCAGACTTACATAAATCTTAGATTAATTATCCAAATTCGCTTTGCACAGGTCTAAGATTTCAGAGAACAACTTCGCTAAATGTATCTGTCAGGAGGCAATCACTGAAATTATTGAAAGACGTCAGGAGACTTCCTTACGTGTTTTAGGTAGTCCATTTGAGATCACTTCTAAATTTTGGTTGGTAAGGTATCGTTTCTCATCAGGTCTGACAACCGTTGCTGTAACTTCCCCTTATTTTCCACTCGTTGTCATGTTTCGCAGCCTCGACAATTTTGTAACAGTTGGTACCGTCACCTTGGATAATCAAGTCTAAAGTTCTCTACCATTGTTTAATTTAAGAGGGAGATTAAGGTAATTGGGAGCGAACGATTTGCAACAGTTGGTAACAGTGGTCATTATATTGAAGAAAAAATGGAAACAATTTTGACTAATTCCTAAAACAGAAGCTCAAACATACAGCATGAAAGTAATGATATATCTGTGAACCATTTGCAATGAAGAATAATTAAAATTCACTTTTTAATTTTACAGATAGAATTATTGTCTTTCTTTTATTCTCTAGAAGGGTCTAGTATCTGATCCCTTTGTAACTGCGTCCAAAATTTGTCATTTCATAAATACGTTCTAAAATCTGCATATACATAAATACCAGTATCAACCTTACCCTACCGTGTTGTGAGGGTTGCTTGAGCCCATGCTACTCTACCTCTCCAGGCTCATTGATCCAACATCACATTAGCAAGGTCCTCAACTAGTATGCCAACATTCCGGCAAATGTGTTCAGTGTAGGTCATACATGGCCGTCCAACACGGTAGTGGCCATAGCCTGGTTTTCATAAAATTATTTTGCTGGTAAGATTATTTTTGCTTCTGTAGATATTCCCAGCAGATTTAGCACGTCTGTATTATACTACTATTGACACCAGTGGTATGTTATCATAGGGCTCTTCTCTTGGTGAAGGGGGTGGGGGTTATCTCCAAGACTTGTCAAGAACTGCTCTCAGCATTCTTGTAGGTCCTGTCAAGCATCTTCTCAAGCCTTTTGGTCTATGTTGCGGAGCCATACAACAAGATTGACTTAACCACAGCTTTGAAGAATTTGCGCTTTAAGCTCTCAAGGAGGGCAGATTTCCAAATGGTTCGTATGTTATCAAGAGCAGACAAGGCTTTCGCTATTCGTATGTTCCTATCCGGCTCTGTGGATGAAATTTCACTTCCAAGGTATATAAACCTATCTACATTCTTTAGTGGTTTACCGTTCAGTGCCTTGGCAATTTCTGTCTAGTTTATATTCATGACGTCTGTCTTTTTTAAGTTCATTTACAAGCCTATGGTTGCTGCTGATTGCTCGAGCGCATGTAGGAGTTTTTCAGTATCTGAAAATATTTCTGCAAAAAGTACCTGATCATCTGCGTAATAAGCGTCTGTTACCAATTAAGCCGGATATCGTCTTCCTTTGGCTCAATGTAGAGTGAAGCCTTATTCATGGTTCTGATCAACTAATGATCGTAAAACATAATCTAGGCCAATGATGAAAAAGAAGAGGGGCAAGAATGTCACCCTGTGCTACACCTGATTGAATTCTGAAGTAGTCTGTGCCGCCATCAGGAGATCGTACCATGGAGTCGGTGTTGTTATATACCATCGTGATCGCCACTATCGTTTCTTTTGGTATTCCATATGATTTATGTATCTCTGTCAATTTACTTTCGTGGACAGAGACGAAGGCTTGGAAGGGATCAACAAATATTATAGTTGCTTTATGATTTTTCGCACTGACACCCTCCATTAATCTCCAAACGGCGAGAATATGTCCCTCGGTGGATCTGTTAGGCGGCGTGAATCCATTTTGATTGATTTCAAAAACCTTTCCCGCTTCTGGTTGAATTCTATTTCGAAATAAAGTGTTATAGGTCTTAGTTGTAATACAGATAAGTTTGATGCCTCAATAGGACCTGCCCTTAGCCAAACCAAATCATATATATTTTTTAAATCATTGCCACCAAAAGGGAGTAAAATGTTTGTTAACGGTCAATTGATCCATCGAAAAGGTTTGAAGTATCGCCAGCCTAATATGGGATGCCAAGCTATTGTTAAGTTACATATAAAACAGAGAGTGAGATTTAGGGTTCTTAAGAAGTCAAGCTATAACATAAATAACGTTGCAGCAGAATCAATCAGATAGTGGATAACTCGACAAGTTGATGATGACCTGATAATCATGAAATGAGATATTCTGGCACTTAAAAGCTGATGAGAGGATCTAAACGAGTGTACATATGCCCCTGCTAATTTTGGAACATCTTCTCCAACTACTAATGGAAATATTATACTCGACTACAATGGTATTTCCTAGGATGTATCTAGTCCTCAAGCCACATTGGTTCCGCGTCTCCTTGATTTGTGTGTTGTTCTTTGTTTAAACTAGTGAAACCATGGAATACGAGGCAAAAACTACATTAACATCCTTACCATCGTAAATTTCAAAATGTTGGAAAAGTAGCTATTTATATATGAGTTGAAGGAAAAAACATGCTTAAGACAAAAATCTTCTCCTTATAACTTTCCATGATATCATGTCGTTATCATGTGAAGTTCCTTAATCACACTTTTTGGTCTATGTAATCAAAGCAATGATGGTATATAATGACAGAGGACACAATGTTACGTCGGTATCAGCAACAGCTGACACATTTCACTTGATGTGAATGCTTGTCAGTTTACATAATACCATCAGTGAATCAAATGCACGTCACTTGAAAATCACGAGACAATTCCTCCTAAAACACAATTCCTAGATGCCATCCTTGGTCCTTGAAACTACAGATGTGCTAATCGGTCTTCCAGGCACACTTACGTAACAATATTACTCTTGGAAATCTGAGTCTTCCTCACGTTTTATGCTAAAACTTTTTTTAATGTGAAGATGACAATTCAATCATAAAAACCTTTTTCTCGACAAAAAAAACCCAACTCTAATGTTCACAACCAAGATAAATGCTTGAAACAAGTCGCCATGAGCCTGATCGATGCTCTTATCTCCATCTCCCTCATTGTCCATAAAAGAGTTAAAAGAACCTAGCAGACAATTCATATTGTTTGGTTGAAAAAGCTCTTTTTCGTATGTTACTGATCAGAATCTGCAATGTCATAAATACACATCTTGGAGACATACGGATCATTAACTAGCATTTGATTGGTTTACAAAACGAAGTACATAGGAACACAATTAGAACAAATGCACATCTAAGACACACACACAAGAGTAAAATTTGTCTGTCTCTAAATAAGGTGTGACGTTCATCATCAGATATATTCCACTCGTTGCACGACTCTTTGTGGCATTCATGTAGAATCTTTTCCACCGTTGTCTATCTTGTGCTGTCCTGGTGACCTCAACAAAGGACAAGCCAGTGATCTCCTTGATGTTGTCATGGTAGCGGCTGGCTGGCCTTTTGCGTCTCCTTGTGCCAAAAACATTTACCAGTCAGGATGTCGCTACTAAGCCCATTTGTTCTGGCAATGAGTCCGCTCTGGGCGATTTTGTGATGGATAACGTCAATGAGTAGCTTGCTTCCTCCCACCATCTGGTTAACATGCTCATTTGCTTTTCGTTTAAACCAGTTGATACTGAGCATCCGCCTGTGGTACCAGTATTCCAATGTTTGAATTCTCTTTCTGTCTGTTTGCTTGATGACCCAGCTTTCCCTACCATGAGTAACAATTGGAAATACTAGACTTTTTAAAATGAACAATTTCATTACGATGGTGATGGACTTGTCCTTCCAGGTGGTGGTCAGTGAAGTAACAGCCTATCTTGCATGGCTATTCTTCTTTCTATTTCGTTGGAGTCATTGTTATTGTCTGTATATTGCTCCCAGTTAACAGAACTCATGGACATTCTTTAAGAATGGACGACTCATTACGGTTGACTAAATCTTGATGGTCAGGAATGCCGTTCGAGATGATCTTTATTACTTTGATCTTAGTAACATACAGTTGTAAACCAGCTGCTCTTCTAGCTTCTTCTGCTGTTGTAGTAATGTCATGCAGTTCATGCATTGAACTAGATAATAGTACGAGATCGTCAGCATATCGAAGGTTGCTTATTGTTATTCCACCAATTTGGACACTTCCAGCAAAGTTTCCTAATGCAATCTTTATTATCTGCTCAGCTTATAAATTAGGTAGCTGTGGTGATAAGATACAACCATGATGTACCCCTTGACTGATATCAAATTAGTCAGTGTTTCCATACGATTTTCGATCTGTTGCTGTCTGGTGCTCACAGAGGTTTTCCAATTAGAGCGAAAATGTGATAGGTATGTTCATATTTATCATATTATCCCACAATATTTTGTGTATCACAGAGCCAATATCTTTACAATAGTTAACAATGCAAAGATAACAATTTTTTCCTCATTTTTTGTTTTTTTAAATTACCAGTTTCACGTTTAAAATCTGATCCATTGTGTTTTTTAAAATTGGTGTTTTTACCTAGACTGATCGGTATCAGTCTACCTAGACATAGCACAATCACAGGTCACTCCTCATGAGTTACAAGCCTGGCCGCATTCGTCGATCTGTGTGATGCAGGAGAAACGAGAACGTACATCAGCAGATTGTTTTTCATCCATGCGAGAAACTAAATAACCAGTAGGTTATTACCGATACAGATTAATGCGTGACGAAGTTGGATCCCCTGATGCATAGCTGCGAGATGGTTTAGAAAAGTAAAGGAACCGTGGACCGATAAATAC
>JAAAKL020018690.1:0-10130 GCA_010016065.2 Carybdea cf. marsupialis auct. non (Linnaeus, 1758)
ACAAGACTAACTCACTACTGGTACAAAGAAAGACGAAAAACAAATCATTTTTGTCGGCAAAGTGATGGCTTCAGGGAAGCTATTGCTACAGCTTCCAAGACCTTCAGGTGAAACTCGGACCGAGCTCTATGAAGGATGGAAAATTTCTGTCATAGGGGTTTTTCATCGTCCTTCAGAGCCATACTTAGTATCATTTTAGGTGCATAATACCCGCTGATTTCAATGCCAACGTCTCTGTCTGATAGAGACGTATGCTTTTAATGATTCTGATATGAATCTTTTAAAATAGAGCATGGCTCCCCCGTTGGGCTTTGCTCTCTTCTCCACTGACATAATCCTGTGTTTTTGCCCTTCATGTTTTAAAAACAGCACCATTATATAAATAAAATACTGTCAAGTACATAGCATCTTCCTGCATGGTAATTGTCTCTCCTTTCCGGCTATTTATCTTCTTTGTTCATGAACCATAACTGAGAAACTACTTTTCAAATATGAATATATCTGTAAAGAATATTAAGATGTTTAGACTTACTGTTGTCTTACACAGTGGCGTAGCCAGCTTGAGGGTGTGAGGGGCCATGCTCCCTCGGCCCTTATAAATGCCTCAATCCCAGCCGGCATTTCGATGTGGGATCGACGCCGAATCGATGTCACCCCCTACGCTGACGTCGCTGGTAAATTGAGAACGAATGCTGAAACGACGCCGTATTTCAGACGTCGAGATGAAGTTTTTTACAAAGCTTTGTAACAAAGTGAACGCCATGCCACCCAAGCAGAATTGGCTGGCTTGGCCCTTGGCCTTACCATTGGGAAAATCCCTGAGCATTTAGTTCGCCATTTCATGTATATTCAACACTTAAAAAATTGAATACATCTTATAGGACAGAGAATTAAAGTAACACAGCATCAATTTCCGATAACAGCAATGGCATCATAGCGGATGGCAGTCCTTCCATGGTCAAGTAATGCGGAGGGAAAGTGATGACGTCACAAATCAAAAGTTTTGGAAATAGTTTAGGAAAGATTTGACTCCAGATATCTAAAGGCAACCCTACAATAGGCTAATTCCAGAAAAACTAGACCTGTAGTGTATATAGTGTTTAAACTAGAGGTGCTTACATTTATAATTTCTCTGGTCAAAACTCTGTTGATATTCCTTAGTTTTGTTAGAAGATTTAAAAATTTGAAAGCAGATATCGTGACTTTCCCTGCGCACTCAACGCTTATATACATAGAGAGGACTGGCACCAGTAAAGTAGGTATTACATAGACACCACAGGGAGAGGATATCATTCAATATTGAATATGGATTGAATTGGCACCCATCCTAACCCCAAACATGGTAAAAGCTACTGAAAGAGAATCGTTCCTATTATCTGTGACCATGGTTTAACATCTTCTTCTGGCATGATTTTCAAACGTTTCTTCTGAAGTCCTGTCTTCTTGATATTAATGGTTCAAAGCATCACTTTGTATTGTAATGATATTTATAGGAGTACAGACTAGCATCGCTGCATCATTGATTTCCCCTACAGACTTTGGTACATTAAATGGGTCTTTTGACAGATTGATGCGCCGGGTGGTTGTCCATCTATTGTGAAATTATGTGGCGCAGATGTTCTGGAAGTGGCTTGGGAAAGAGTTGAGTATCGGATGACTATTCTTAAGATAATCACTTTTGACCTGAAGGTCAGAGTTACAGAGTTTCGGAGTTAAACAGAGAGCATGAGTTGTAGATTTTCAAAGTTCAGAGTTGTATTACTATGTTATGGAGAGAAATATGGAGAACAAAGATGAAATTGTCTTACATAGATTCTAGTTCTGGAAGGACTTATTAGTACTATTATGTATCGCAGAGCAACTTGTCTACTAGACACCAAGGAAAAGGATGTCAGTATCTAACGGTAAAGGAATGGGAGCGAATGTAATGACTTGAAACATGGAAGTTTGCTATCATTTGGGCTTAATAAGCTCAGTTGCCAGAGCACACGATTAAATCCCAATGAATCTCAGCTTTCCTATTTCTCTAGTCTCATTTAATAACTTATCACTTCAAATCCTCTCTTCTCGATAGCAATGGTAGTCTGACATTCGGTTCACAACCCCGAAACTAAAAACTCTAGACGTCAGTATACTTCAAACAAAGCCATGACACGCAAGAATCTGAAGCAGAGCTAAGCTAACATATTATGTATAAAACATGAAAGATTAAGGCTAGGAAATCTGATAGAAAATATGTTTGCGGTGAAAATGTCAATTTGAGGTTGATTCTTCCATTCTTTGCTTCAACTGGTTTGACATGGAACTGTTCTAAATTGAATCTAAGAAAGAAAGGTTACTATATAAAGAACAAGAAGCTAGGGGATAGAGAAAGAGAGTGTTATGATAAAGGGAGTCGATTTTACTAATCTTGTTATATTTAAATAATGATGCATTCATGGATATCGCCTTCAAATGATTATGTTTCATTAAATCGTTAATCAGGAATGCAAATTCTTGTCTAGGGTCTGACTTCCATGTTAGATCTTTACTTCCCAAGACTCAAATTTCATGATACCTTCAACCTTCTAATGAAAATAATCAAATCTAAATCAATTCTTGCCCGTTTCATAGTTTTTTCCATCTAAGCTAAAGTTTGACTTAAAGATTACAAACGCTTTCTAGGGACAACTATTCCAGCTTTTTTCCACGTCGAACGTTAACAGTGGAAACAGATATTGACGATAGTTCCCGTTCAATCAATTGCTTTTTACTAACATTTCAATAACTATTACTCGAATTGCAGTTAACATAGTGTGTTTCATACTGATTTGAGCGAAATATTATCATGTAGATAATCCTAGTTTCTTATATAAATGAGCATTTTAATATCAAATTATCCAGAGATTGTGTTGAAAGGTTTGTAAACAAACGGAGCCGAATCAGTACATGATATACGTTTACTAATAACAGTCTAATAGCATAGACAATCGCAGTTTCAGTATTTCCTCTAGGCATATAAACACTGCTAATTGTATATCGTAGTTTGTCAATGATGTACCTTTTCATCAAAATTATTTTATTCAAGTCGATTGAAACCTTTTCCAGAACTTTGACTGAAATGGCTCTCAAAATCCTATCTTTCGGCATGTTATCCGGAACGGTGCTAACAATTGTATCGTAAACGTGACACAGAGAAAAACATGTTTTTCAATCATTCCTTGTATCTTGGAACAGTTGGAAATAAGTCCAGGTGTATAATTTTCCTTTCTTAAATTGTTCTTTATTCTAAAAACAAATAAAAACAGGTGAATTGGTTATATATCTTACATTAAATGGCAGTCACAGGTTTATCTTGTTTTTCAACAGCTGAGAACTGAAGAGCCTGTCCTCAAGAGCTACTCCGTCGAAGTCCTGCCGCTAACCTCGAAAGAGGGCGTTCAGAAGGGAACCCGAAATCTAGAAATCAGAGTTTGAGTTAAACTGATTTTATCTCTTTATAACGATATTCTTAACTATGGCAGTGAGATTGCTACTTCTTCTGATGGTTGCCGTCTGTTTTTGGCAAAAGTCATCTGCCCTTAGCTGCGGTTGGTGTGATAGATCACGATGCCATCCTCCGGAGTGCGAAGGTAGGCCTATATTATCTTTGCCTTTGAGAACACTGTATGTCTTAACTGCTTTGTACAAGCCTCTTTTCATTCTTATCAGCACATTTTATTAATTAATATACGCAGAAAAGCTAAGGTAAACATTATAATGCAGCTTTATTTACTTGGCTTTCTGTTTGTCTGGCTGTCTAACTACCTGCATCTTTATCTATTTATCGATTTCTCTCTTTAAACATTTTCGTATTACTTAACAAGTAATAACAGCAAAAGCTTAATAGCTAACAGTGCAGATGCCTTATCATTTTGTGAACAATCTTATCAATGTATACAGCATGGACTCTTAAGTCGATCGAGGTATGAGCGCTATATTATTTGATCACCTGAACGACCTACTCAGTAAATAAAAGTGAAGGTGACTAATGAGACCATAATTACTTGTACCCTTGACGTATTTATCAAGCATATACAGTGTGGCACAAGTGTGACAAGTTTGGGCCATCTAAACACTAATGCAATCCATCCGACGGGCTTCTACAGTTTCCGCTTCCACAATTTTGCTCTCATGGGATAGGTACATGACAAGTCGCCAAAGCTTCCCGACGCCCGGATCGAACCCTGGGCGGTGGTTCTGAGAGCTATACACGCTATTCAGACTACACGGCCACACACCTCATATATAGATATATGATGCATTAATAAATAAGCAGTATCATATAGACCTTTGGATATGATTCTTTATCAAAAGTTTCCACATGTGCTACACAGACCCTATCAAATACAAAATATTTCGTTCTTAAGATAAAAGGAAGTATCCCTGCGACTTAGACCTACAAAAACTTTCACAATTGGCAAATGTTTTAACCTACTTAGAGGAAAGATGGCCTTAGTTACCTTTCTTAAAAAAAGAGAAATGCAAGAATAAAACAAACGATTGGAAAGAAGGAGATTACACATAGGAACTCATTAATAGAAGTAATCAAAGGGCTAGAAAAGTCACTAGAAAACAAACGTGTTAAATGGTTAGACACAAAATAGAAGTGAAGACAGTGAACTGGAGAGCATTAATAAATGAATGAACAGACATAGTGATACCAAATGGGGCTAAGGATTAGAAGCTACACGCTTCCTCTAATACCAGCCAAACGCAATCAAAGGTGTTTGAACCCTTTTGAGCTCGTCGTCGCGGCCACGATATATAAATAAACCGAATAAACCTGATAATAATACAACAATGACATATCTCTAAAAGGTTTAGCTTAGTCCTATGTAGCTTCCGCCGCATTTTTAAGCAATGACTCCTTAGAACTGATTTCATGACAAAAGTTCTTCATTAAAACGTATTTAGTATAAAATTATCTTTAGAATGAGTGCCAACACAGCCATATTTAAGGGAGAAAATCTTCGGGTTATTTTTACAGCAGTTGTCGCATCTGCCATCTTGAATGAAGCGATGAATATCTCTGTTCCCTCAGCTACGATACAGAGGAGTATTTCGGTCAATCTACTGGCCACACTGCACTATCTGAGCAAATTTCAACTTAATCTTACTTCTTTCCAGTTTTAGCAATGAAAAGACTGGACTATAAGCCCTATGTGCCATGCCATGGTGCTTTAAATATACAATGCACACTGGAATACGCAAAATGCAAATAAAACTGCACGAAATAGCGAATTCATTTTGTACTTAAAAGCTTTTTTCGTCTGACATTTCTCAGAGTATAATCCGTCAGAAAATAACCTGAAAAGGGAACACAACACCAATCTGGCATTCAGGATTCTGATTGTCTACCTTGCAAAACACAGTTGGGTAAAATAATTTCGTTCATTCCCTTTTCAGGTTATTTTCTGACGAAATATAGTCTGAGGAGTGTCAGACGAAAAAAACTTTTAAGTACAAAATGAATTCGCTATTTTGTGCAGTTTTATAATTCTGTACCATCAGCAAACGTTTCGAATATTTAAAATGCAGATAGAAATGGTACAAATCTTCAACTAAAGTCATCTAGTTTTATATTAATCGGTTTCTGAAGATGGCATGCAACTAGATGCTTATTTTCATACGTAATTTCAAATATGGTACAAGAAGAAGAAGTAGCTATGCAATTTTAATTGCGTGTGAGTACAGATGAATTTTCTAAAATACGGTGGCGGGACATAGGGACGCAGATAGGACAATTAGTCTTTTAATAGTTTGAAATAATTAGCAACAAATGCCGGCTTAGTCGAAATAACATCAATTGGTGTGAGATAGATTTGAATTTATGCGATCTTCTTCTTCTTTACAGAGCCTTGTCCCAAAAGTAAGGGGGCAGCTATCTGGATCTTCTTTCTCCAGGAAATCCTATTGTGTGCATCCACTGGTGTTGCTTCGATTTTCTCCACATCCTTTTGCACAATATCGTTCCATCTTATCCTCTGTCTCCCTCTAAATCTTTTTTCACTCGCAGCTTGCTGCATTACTTCCTTTGCACACTCTTCATCTTCTGTTCTGGCTATGCGTCCATACTATCTTAATCTTCCTTCCCTTACCTTGTCACTGATGGTCACCACTCCCCCTATTTTCCTGATTTTCTCACTCCTCCTTCGGTCTTGCAGTGAATATGCCAATAGCCAGCGCGACATTCTTATCTCTGTTCTTTCTAGGAGGTTTTCTTCTTCCCTTTTAATTGCCAATGTCTCTTACCCATATATCCACACTAGTCGTACAGATGTTTGATATAACTTTACTTTCACTGTCCTTGGTATTAATTTGTCCCAAATTAATTGAATGTGATCTGAAAGCAAGCAAAACTGGCATTGTCCCAAGAACCACCCCGAAATATCAAATAATAAGATAAGGTCAATAGATCTTATGAAACTTAATCAATGGCCTAGTACGTTTGGGGCACTGGGCACCAATAAGTGCCTCTATGTAAACCTTTTAAAGGAAGTACAATAGACTATAAATAAAATTCAAAATTAAGCGCAGCGCCCCGCCTCCCTCTCCCCACAGAACTAGCTGGCCACCCCTTGCACGTCTGCTCTATGTCAGTGATTTCTCACCGCCGATGGAATAAAACAGTTTGATGTTACAGATATCTTTGTAAGCGTAGGATTCATTGTATGGTTTTTCTCGAATATCAAAAGTAACATGTGATTTGGATGTCTACCTTAACTCAAGATGTTAGCGTAGCCATCGAATCAACCTACAACGACAAAAATAAATTTAGAAAGAAAAATATATAACTAAGTAAACAAGTAACTATGACAAATTTTTGAGTTTGTTTCCTACATCTGCCACTGCATTACCTAGGCAATCTATCAGTTTCAATTTTGTTTGAAAACAGATTAACATTTCCTCATTTTAGTACCTACATCTGTCTCTTTCTATTTAAGGGGGTGTTGTTTATGATCTCTGTGGCTGCTGCCATGCATGTGCAAAGCTGAAAGGTGAAACTTGTGGCGGACCTTGGAGTATGGGAGGCCGATGCGATAAAGGATTAAAGTGTGCTGTGGATTCAAACGACTTCAATGCGATGGGGAAATGCATCTCTCGTAAGTATTAACTTGGGGATTGACACTTTTAGGTAGTATTTGTGTTTTCTGGTATTACGTCCGAGATGCAATCAGAGCCGGATTTGAGTTGGCAAGGCCTTACCCCCAACCGAAACGCGGTCTTCTAGCAAACAAAAACCAAATTGTTACATGTTTTAAGGACAAATACGGCAAAGGGCCCCTGCCAACGCGTGAAAGGCCCCAACCGGTATAATGCAACCCTTGATGTAGTAGTCCGTTTGGTATATAACGGGAGCCAATCCTATACCGAATAAGTAACACAGGAAGGGGTATTGCCTCATCAACCTTTTTTGGACCGTAATTATTTATATATTTTAATCTCACCCTGCTCCAGGCCGAAGCCACTACTGGGAACGGGGTTACTTTCCCCCTTCATGTTATTCATGCTCTTTATGCTTGCAGTCCCCTCTCTGTCCTATTTCTCGAAACACGGTTTCCCACTTCACGAGAGCAGATGACAGAAAACAGTACCTCCTTGATTGTGGCAGGCACGCTCAGGGTTTGTTCGAACGCACGACCCTCTAATTGTGAGTCTGACACTCTAAAACGCTGACTTGAGACAAAGAGGAGGGGTATATGCGCGAGGGGAGTCTTAAGTACTCTAGCTTTTATGCGTGCCATGTTGCTTAACTTTGAAAAAGGTCCATTGCTTGTACCCAACTTAAAAATTGCGTTGAGTAACAGATTAATTTCGCTACACATTTTTGGCAGATACTGGTCTAGACAATAGCCTGTGGAAGGTAGAACATTCTCGCCGTGAGTTTATAGGATTATAACACGTTGCTCCAAGTAATAAAATTTTAAAATAGGTCTTTTGAAAATTACGTTTAGTAGCGGATCTCTTTATTAACCCGTTTCGCCAGACACTGGTCAAAGCAAGCGTCTGGAGTGAAAGTAGGAGAAGTGACGAAGAGTTTGTAGGGAATAAGAGAATTGGAGAACGTTCTTTAAAATTAAACCCCTATAAATAACAGGTTTAGGTCAATCATGTTAGGGAATAGGAGTAAATTGAAAACACATTATTTTTTCCAAGAAAACACCGACTTTTTGTGATAAACTTTGCTTCCTGAACGGCAAGATGAACTGTTAAATGCGTTTTTGCTATACACTGAGGCAGCGTGTGTTTTTGCAAACCAATGAACCATTTGTATGTAATAGGCATTGCGTCCTTTGGGGTAGAATTTACAATAAAAATTTCGAAGTGGGAAAATTTTTATACACGGTCGTATCTATACTCTGTTAAAATTGTCATAAATTATTTCCATTCCACGTTTGTCGCTGAAAAATTGAGGAGTTTGTTCGGCTGCATTTTGCATCAGACGAAAAACTGCCCTCTTATCAGAAATAACAGTATCGAGAACATTTTCTCGGTACCAATTTTGTACAAAAATAGCTCTCAACTTTACCAAAAATGACAAACAAGAAAAGGAAATAAAAAGGGTAGCAAGAGGTTATGTGATAGCGTCATCGTTCTTGATCTGTGTGATGATTCTATTTTCAAACTTAAATCTATGATTACTGTATAAAATACGTTTCTTTGTAACTGAATAACTGTGTAAATTGTAAGACAGAAGTAGCTGTTTTTTAATAAAAAAATAAAAAATAAAATAAATGCCAGCAGCGTTGAACTCCGGGGATAGGATTACAAATAGGGCTTTTACCCAATTTGCTATTCTCTTTTTCTATTTTCAAATACACGAATAAAAAAATTAGTTCTGTAGGATTCAAAGCATCGAAAAGCTCCAATTTTACCTTTTATTTATTGTTTCAATTTTAGCACCGTGATTTCAAAAGAGCGTGCTCATTCCATGACAACAGCCATTTATTAACAAGTGGCGAACATTCTTGTACAAAAAGTTGTCTGAAACTGCGTCTAAGTGAAGTAAGACTGTCGATCAGTACTATTCCAAACGTGATGCATGCAGTTGAGGTACCATGGCAACAGTTGTTTTAAGTATTACGTAGTTACCAAGAAAACAATATCTGACTTAGAATGCAACACATTTGCGTCAGCATTTAACGGCTGTTTTGCGTCATTATTGCTTGTTTTATTCACTGTTATTTCAGTATGCCCCTATTTTGTACATCAAAATTATTCTTGTACTTTCATTTATCTTTGTTAGTATTTAATTACTGGTTTTTAAAAACGTACCGCAATCTGTGCTAGATTTATCAGATGCCAACATAATGCCTGATACCTTCAATTAAAAATCAGTGCTTCCTCTTGTTTTATGGTGAAATGATAATAGCTCTAGGCCGGAATCAAATCGTCTAATAATATCGTGTATCTTCATTTTCTCTTCACATAACCCCAAAAACAATGAAAAGACAAAATTTTGGCACGTGTCTGAAAATATAATGACGTCATTGAAAGGCGCTGAGCTCAGCATCTTCTTGATCACGCCAGATTCTTTGACGATGCAAGATTTCTACTTCTATCACGGTTCAATGTTAAAACGTAAGCGCTTCAGAAGTAAATAAGAGCTATTTAACCCACAACCTTAGGGATGCACAGTATTTCCAAACGCCAGTGGTACAAGTAAAGCCAAACTCTTGTTTTCTCTGAAGCAACAGGCGACTGGGGTTGGGGCGAGTATGGGCTACTCTGTAGCGGCCTCGACGCTCATTGCTATATTATTCCTTGCACTTTTGTTTCTACAAAACGGTCAAGTAGAAAATATCTACGTCAAGTGATATAACATTTTCTTTGTAGCTGAACCAGAATCAATGTGGAAGGGTCTCCCCATGTGCGAAGGGCATCCTGGAAACATTGCAACGAAAGACAATCATGGTAAAAAGTGCATAAAGAAGGAAACAATCTATTGCCAGAAAGGATGCATTAAGTAAGTATATTCCATAATTCTGTGCATATGTATATATGTATATACATATATGCCTTAGTAGCCTAAAGAAGAGAATTCATTTCTCGAAAGCTTGCAGAAGCAAACTGCCGTGGTTTTTACTGTTTTTATATATTCTTTTAGC
>JAAAKL020018691.1:0-10130 GCA_010016065.2 Carybdea cf. marsupialis auct. non (Linnaeus, 1758)
TATTTGCCAGTTGTTGCCATTGGATACTGTGATCCTTGTTTTGATATAATATACACTGGAACGGTACTAAACGCTAACCGCAACTTGTATCGTGCCTTCCTGTCACGCCTTGCCGCGCCGCCGCCCTTACACTCATTTACATTTTTTGAAACTTTCAGCCTGCAAAAAGATCATTAAAAGATCCTACCGAAATACCTAAGTCGTCAAGTGAAGAGGTAAGTCGGTGATTGATTTAGTTAATTTGCAATTATCTCTCACCATGTATATTTTTGATACCTATAAGGGACAAGTGATGAACTGAAGAGAAACCCATGTTGGTACATATAAACTATTGTACATAATGTGGAAGGAAAGTGAGATGGCACGATTTTGAAAACGTTTGAATTATGGAAAAACTACTCAGTTTTCATGTTGCCCTATTGATAAGAACGTCAATTACCAAAATTTAGAGTGTGGCCCGTTCGCAACACCGAGATATCAGCTTTCAAAGTTTTAAACTCTTGAACAGTACCGTATTATTTAATGCTGGATCCTAACGTAAGGAACCAAAGAATATAAACAGAGTTCTGACCAGAGATTTTTGAAATTAAAACGCCTCTAGTTTAAACACTATATATATTACAGACCTCGTATTTTGGGAAATACCCTATTGTAAGGTTGCCTTTAGGTCTCTGGAGTCAAATCTTACTTTTTCCAAAACATTTGATTTGTGACGTCATCGCTTTCCCTCTCTGCATATTTTGCCCTGTTATAGGCTATTTGTTTTGGAGGATCTTGAAGTTTGAAATCTATTCAAACTTTGTTGTTAATGAACTTGCTTTAATAAGCAGCTTTTCCTTAAGGCCTTTTGCTGCATAAAACGTAATTGCTTGCAGTGAGGATGGAAATTCTGGGCTGTGTTTTGTATACAGGCGTTTTGTTGGTTGTGTTATCACCTTGATGTAGTGAGAGATTCGCCCTTCGTTGTAGACATATGGACCTTCAGTGGTCAGATCAGGTGAGCGATCAACTCTGTGAATTGGAGTGCCTAAGTAGACCACAGTCACTTGTACTCTTCATGTGCTTATCAAGAATGTTCAGCGTGACACACTTCGGTCTAAACACAGGTTTACTCTATTTAAGGTCTTCTAAATTTCTGTCTCCCCAAGTTGCCTCAAGGGGGTGGGGTGGGGTGGGGTTGATCCCATGACCGTGGTGAGGAGTGGCTACTAAAACTTCCAAGGGGTGGAAGTAGACCTGAGCATTTTAGACCATACTGCCACACACTTCACGAAGGGGTGATACAGTAAACAGTTGGATTACCCCATAGTTGATTGTCTTGAGCAAAAATGCAGGTATGTGTTGGGTTAGCTTTATCCCACAATCTTACACTGGAGCAATGGAGAAAAGAATGAACAGAATGAGTGTGAGATAAGCTCCTTGTCTGCTGTGACATTCTTCTTGATAAACTTTAACTTGTTGTGTACTGGTTTGTAATAAGGTATGTTTTGGTAATTTCCATTTCCAGATAGTGCAAACGAGCACTCTTAATAGAAGATCGTTCAGATCAAGTTTTCACAAAGTTGTTCCTTTTGCTTCGAAGTTTTCACCGAAAACTGTCGATGTTCGCGAGTCACTAAACCAGGTACAGTCAATACTTTTCAGCATTTCTTGATACATATGGGATTGGTTCCAGAGCGTTGTTAGATTCAGTACAATACAAGGCAGTAGTCGATTTTGAGCAACGCGGCATTCTAGACAATGTAACTCTGTGGAAGGTGCAATGTGACCACCGATGCAGTTCAATGCAAGGTCAATTCAAGATCTTAAGACTACTTTAAAGGTGAACTGAGTTACGAGGTGAGATACCAGATATGTTGTGCAAAACATGATGATGAAAAGAGGGACACATTGTAAGATGTCATGGAAGCCAAGTAATAAATGCTATACTATTTTGCCAGAAACAGATAAATCCCCGTGATTTCTCCGCTCGCTGGGCTTCTCTAGTGAGTTGGTGGAGTAGTCGAAGACGTTTAGCAGTAAATAACACGTTCTTGATTTCTGATCCTTGTATTAATTCCGTCTGTTATAAAAACTCCTATTCATACGTGCTATGTTACTTTATCTCTCTCTTTCGGTCATGCTTTCTCGTTTCGAACGTGACTCCACAAACTGATTTATCAGTTATCTCTAGCCATATTTATACAGGTGTATCGATTGTGGATTTCTTTGGTTACATCACTACAAAGTTTCTATTTTAGGGTCGTACGCCATGTCTAGAATTGACGTCTTACAGAGTGGCTATGTAAAATCATGCGATCCGTGAATCAGCATTACTTAATCGTATTCATAGAATCTTACATTAGGGGGATATAAATAAATGTTAATCAAAACATATACGGCATGCCAGGAAAATATTATTGGCCTACATTATCTTTCTATAGTGATGTAGGATTTGTAATTTTAAGATAACCATAAGTTAAACTTCAAAGTGTACCTCTAGTGGTCAGAGTTTTTTTTTGATATCTTTAGCTTATTGTACTGACATGAAGAGCCTCTGTCTATTCTTTTTGCCGCACGTTGAGTGTACTTCACGTAAAACCGTGTAAACGAGCTCAAAACTGTACTCCTGCTGGCCGCCAACATGTTTGCCTCGTATTGAAATTTTCGGCATCAACAACTGAACTTCCCTGTTTCTTACGACGTCAAAAGTTGTCTCGTTCTGGAGAAAGTTCTTTAATGAAAACTGTACGCGAGACCAAAACTAACGTGGCAGTTCGATTCTCTTGAGGTATTGTGTCAGGATAATGATAGACTGATTTGACTTTGTTTATTTCCCCAGATATCATTGTCATGGGAGAAAGTTTGCTCTTCCAGTGGCTACATCGCCTACATTATGTCGTTCCCATTTAAGAAATAAGTTTAAAACCTTTTTTTCACAATTATTCTCTTCTTTTTTTCTCTTCGTCTGCAGACACATACTGGAGAATTCGCCCGACCTGCCAGCTCCCCGTACCACAACTTTACAAGGCAGGGAAGTAAAAAATACAAACAATTGCCAACACCCATCAAAAGACGGCCAAGCAAGGTAATGTACCTTCCGCATTTCGTGCTGCTGCCATTATTGAATGCAAGCTCTACCATGTATGCCTTGCAATTATCAAGATGATCGTAAGCAGAATGTTCCTATTTTGTTTCAAATTGAAGTACTAGTTTCTTCGATTCCACTTTTAGTCCTAAACTTCCATGCAGATTCATTCATGAAGTCTAGTCTTTCCTATTTCCTCTTCTGCTTTCTGATCGAAGACTTGAAGCCCAAAAAGCCATACTTAACACCAAGAAAGCACCTGTCTAATGCACTGGCCTCTAAAAAAGACTGGATCGAGCTTTTAACAGTTTCCAACAGCGAAAAAGTGTGGTCTGTTGTACTAGTCCCCATCAGTTAAATTAGCGCGGGAAAGTCCGCCATGTTACGTAACATTGTTTATAAGCTTTGTTTCATAGGGACTGAAATGGCATCCAACGACTGACCTCACGTTGAGAGGGAAAATGTGCAAGGAAGAGATAAGTGGTCTAACGCCATTAGTTGTCATGGCAATAGAGTGCTAACGTAATGGCGTCAGCAAACTTGTCTTCGGGAGGAAACCGGTTTTTTATAGATCGCATTGGTAAACCAGATATTAAATGCCCATCAAACTGTTTAAAACTGCAAAATGTCTTAAAGACAGGCTGTTAATTTGCTCAGTTCATAAGATCATGAGGAAGGTGTAAACAAAATGGGGTTTGGTAGAAGTCTTTATAACTTTGAAAGAGCGTATCTCAACACTTGTTAAAGATATCATTCCCAAATTCGAATCGTAATCTTAATCGTAATATTTATTGACAAGTAAAATGTGGCGATAGCCGAATTTAGTAGAAATTCGTAATGTTAATACATCACCACATTGAAGTACTCAGTGATTTTGGCACGTGCTGCTGCCATTATTGAGTGCAAGCTATGCAATGCGTGCCTCATTTTTCAGTTTGATTGTAACGACGAGAAAAATCACTTGTATCATTTTCATCATAAATAACATCAAAAATAAGGGTAGCCATTACGATAATCAAAGCCCACTTCCTTGTACGTCACCATGATAGTTATTGTCATAAAAAGGTTAAATTCCTGATCTTAAGTGTTATCTTCATGGTCGTCAGCAGCAGCAACAACAACAGCAATGACAACAGCAGCAGCAACAACAACAACATCAGCAACAACAACAGCAGCAGCAGCAGCAACCACAACACATCAACAACAGACAACATCAACAGCAGTAACAACAACAGCAGCAACAACAACAGCAGCAACAACAACAGCAACAACAACAACAGCAGCAACAACAACAGCAGCAACAACAACAGCAGCAGCAATAGCATCAGCAGCAACAACAACAACATCAGCAGCAGCAGGAACAGCAGGATCATCATCGTGTCCTCGCAGCATCGTTAATCTTTTACTCTATGACTCTTGATTCCTTTCCATTTAAATCATTCTAGCCCGCTAGATCATTTACATTCATCATCGTCATCATCATCATCATCATCATCATCATCATCGTTATCGTCATTCTTACCATCCTCGTCATCATGGTAATTTACATCATCATCATTGTAATCATCATCATCACCATTTTTCCACTTGAGAAGCATCCGCCGAATCCTTGGCATATCACGGCAAGACAAAATACCGAACACCAAAGTCTTGTCCCGCGGTGACCTTCCGAACATGTACACTCTCCTCAGGTAATGCAGACTACGCTGTCTGGGCCACGAACACCGTATGGATGATGGTCGCATCCCAAAGGACCTCCTCTATGGAGAGCTGGCAACTGGGAAGAGAAGTGTCGGCCGCCCACAGCTACGGTTCAAGGATGTCAGCAAGAGAGACATGAGAGCCCTCCACATAGACACCGCAGCCTGGGAGAGGCTTGCAGATGACCGTGCAAGGTGGCTAAGTACCCTGAAATAACATCTCGGGTCAGGAGAAGAGAGGCTAATGAACAAATCAATGGACAAACGGGCACGCAGAAAGGAGCGCAACAACCCCAACAGACAAGAGTAACTGGACTGTCACTCTCATTGGTCTCTACAGCCGCAAGAAACGCTGCCCCAGCCGACCAGACAACCAAGAAAAGTAGGATGATTTATCCATGGTCAAACATGACCGACGGAGGCCTATGGGTCTTATACCCATCCCCATCATAATGCCCGGTGTTGTCATCATAATGCCCGTCGTTGTCATCATAATGCCCGTCGTTGTCACCATAATGCCCGTCGTTATCATCATAATGCCCGTCGTTATCATCATTATTATCATTTCTATCATCATTATCCAGACTTAACTTATCTGCGTATTGTTGTTAAGCTTTTATTTCGATTGAAATATTTTTTAGTTTTTCTTATCGTTTTTCTATGATTTGTAGCTTTGGATCGACACTATATCGAATTCAGTTGGGGATATTCGCAATATATTATCGCCATTACAAATTAAAAGACAAGAGGTATGGAGACTAAATAATTCTCTTTGAAACATCGTGTTTTTTTACAAAAGGTGAAAACTGCTTTGAGTAACGGATTCGTAGCTGTTGACCAGCTAAACCAGGCTCCCACTGCGGCGTAAGGCTTGTCCTTGTCGTTATCGTTGTCGACATCGACGTCTAGGTTGAGCACCTGACTTTGATTGACACATCTCGGAAGAGACAACTCAACTATAAATAATCAAATGGCTTTACGAGCTTTTACATGCGAAAATTGCTGTGAAATGGCTGATGTGGACGAACAGAGTATTGCCTTGATTCGATTGTTATCATTTCAGAGGCAAAGGACTGCCCCAAGATACAAACTTCTACTGTGATTCAAACGATGCCGTGAGGTTTCACTACTACTTTAGTTTATATGTTCATTCAAACGATCCCCACGTGCAATCTTCCAAAAAAGGATGCCAAGAACAAAGGAACATAACAAGGCTTGTCTTGCAAGAATGAAAACTTTTTCATTCTACTCGACAAGCCTTACGCTTCAAGCTGTCAATCAAAACAAGACAAGACAACCGGTTCCCACTTTGTCTGGAAGCAAGACAACGACAACGACAAACCTTACGTCGCAGTGGGAACCAGGCATAAGTCCTGAGACAAGGCGATAATTCTGGAATCAGGCCACGTAAATGGAAGAGTATCTTGCTTTGTAGAAGGAAAGGAGTTGTTTTCATTGAGCAATTTCAGTTCATGACATAATACAAACATACCCGATTTCGTCAAAAACACAACACCGATAAGCTCTTGGAAATCGGTAGGTCATCATTTCTCTGTTTCTACATACCTATTTTGTTCATCAACGCCACGTCGATTCCCTCCTAGTCTGTTTCTTGTATCCCCTAACTAATCGATGTCCTCCAATGATTTGGGGAGAGTGCAAGTGCTAAGAAACGTGTTTCAAGATCATTTATTTGTCACAAACAACATGACATGAGAAGGGCAAAAAATTTTCCTTGGAAACCGTACTCCTTTCTAAAGTTTAAATCCCAGAAAACATTTGTAAATGAGTTTAATAAAACCGTAGTTAAGATTGTGTAAAACATGTATATATATATTTTTTTTTTCTTGAAAAGTTTGTTTTATTTCCTTTCTTTTTAAATGTTCAACTAACGGCGCACTCTAATCAGGTCTCTTGTTGTTCACGCAAGTGCTTGAGTAGCGCCGCAGCATTCATTTTGAAGTAAAACGGAAATGGTATTTTCTCTTTCCATAGGCAATATTTGAACTTTACAGTGGTGAAGACGATATGGTTCAAGATCTGCGCCTACTCAAGGAGGTACGTGATGACTTTATCTTACATTTGTTTCGTTTCAACAAGATAAAGTTGACAATGAGCTTTACATCTGATCTCATCACTCCAATTCTTACAGTTATCGGAGTATGTTTCGACGCTGGAACCTTTTATACACACCCTTTAAACCGAACTTGATCGAGCTGATAATAGATTCTCGTTTCTCGTAAATGAATTTTCCTCCAGCATTGTGTTTCTAGTTCCGTTGCATTGTCCCCCAGCAGCTGATTGTTTGGCCGTTATACACTGTTACTATAGAGCAAAGTAATAGAGCTAAGTTTTTATGATCGTGGCAGAGAGCAAGAACTGTTGTCGGCGCCAGCCATTCCCACATTTTACGCTCTGATGCCATTTTTTTGCTATCTATTCTGAATCTTGCAATAGGTTTATCTCAACCCGATGTCAACTCTTGGTCTCATTGAAGAGCAGGAACTCAAGCAAATGTTTGGATTTATTCAAGTTCTTCTCCCCCTACACGAAGGTTTGTGTCAGCCAGATATTTGTTTATAAAGAACCATGCCTTTTATACGTGTCTCATCCTTATAGCTAAAAAAAATCAGTTCTTTTGATGACATGACTAAGACGGCACTTTCATGGCCACCTCAGACAGGCTCCACATAGGGTCTCGGAATTGCCAACTTTCCAGGGCGACAGGTTGAAATTGACAACAACGTAAATGTGGCTGCCCTGCTTTGTTTTGTGGTGTTGAAATCTATAGCGTCAGCAGCGCATAACTTAGAGATGGAATAAGCGAATGCGCACAAAGTGAGAGAGAGCGGCTTTACCGACCTAGATCAACCTTTAGGTCGGCGAAGTTCAGCATCCAAGTGCCGATCGTTTGTCCAGAAGAATTACGAGGGCTGTATATTTTATTTTTAAGTTTGCATTTCTGTACAATGAAAACCAGAGAAGTGTAGTTTGAGGGGCGGTGATTATAAATGTGCCTTAGACATAAAGTACGCCATGGCCTTAGAGAAAAATCTGGCGCTTTTATGAAACGAAATTAGCTATTGTTTTAGGCGGGAGTGGATGACAGACAGACAGAGCTTTCCTTAGATTATATTCTGAAGATTTCTTGACAGTAACCTACTGTTGCTTTTTTCAAAATAATTTCACTACCCTCATGTAGTCTCCGTAACTTGCACCGTGATGTTTATGTGCGTGAGGAAGGGCAGTAACCATACTCTTGCTAAGCATGACAACATGGTTAGGAAATCCCATACCCCACGATTTTCTTCACACACGCGCGCGCGCGCACACACACACACACACACACACACACACACACACACACACGCCGGGCATAGTTAATGCACTGAATTTAATGGTTTCCATGTAACTGGGCCGCCGTGGTCTAGTGGTTAAGGAATCGGACTCACATGCCAGAGGCTGTGGGTTCGAATCCCGCCTAGTCCGAAAGATTATCGGTTTGGGAAGGCAGCCGGAGACCGCAAGGCCTATCTTTTATCAAAAGTCATCCGGTATCTTATAAATGAAGCTTCCTGTTTATCGCTAACTTCTAGTCGGAATTTTTTTCTAATTTATTCTTGGTTTATTACATTTCACTCGACAAACTAATACAACATTTTGTTACAACGTTAGTCAAGTAATGATACCTGTACAGGTCACAAAATTGTTAATATTTTATGACAATTTTCCACTTTCACTTTCTAGACCTTGTGGGAAAACTTCGTAATTTGAAGAACGATCATGACATGATTGAAGAAGTTGGATCAGTTCTTCTAGAGTGGGTAAGAGTCCTTTCTAAGTTCCGAAATCGACCGCCCTTTTTGCAGGTACAGATCAGTTGTGGAATGCAACTTGGTATTTTACATCAATTTAATCGCTTAGAAGAGATTACTAGAGATGGTTGGATTACGGAAAGACACTAAAAAGAAGAAGGGGGCCATCCCTGGCATGTTTTTTGCATCTCTCTAGTACATTGTATACCTAGTATTGCAGACGAAAACAACTTACGATCTTGACACGTTAGAATCTAATGTCAACCGCAATCATTTTTGGAAATCTTAAATTTCTTGTCTGTAATTACACCTGTTTTTTGTTTACTTTTTATTTCTACTCCTTTTAAAGTGACTCAATGACTTAATGTGGCAACCCCGCCTTGTTTTGAGCGAAGAAAAAAACCCGGCAAAAACCAAAACTTCTTTTATTTAGGTTTTCAAATGGCTTTAATTACCTCAGCAACTTTCACGTGGTTTTGGAACTTACATAATTTCAAAAGTTAAGGGTGCAACGGAACATCTTTCTCTCCCCTCTCCCCTCGCCCCTTTCCCCTTTCCCCTCTCCCCTCGGTCATTGGGTAATATGAGTGCGTGGTGCTCGTTCAGTATCTCTCAATTAAGCCATATGACTATAAACATACTATGCTCGTCTCCTGAGCTGATACAGATATCGTCAGTCTAAGCAATCTGTGCATTGTATAGAGTAGGCCCATCACATAATTAACAATTTATTATTGTTTGGATGGCCTGCTACATTTTTTGGAGGTCCATCCGAAGCAAAGATGGTGTCATTCTTACCACACAATATTTGCTATATTATATTAAACTACACCATTTCTAACATATTATATTGGCATCACTTGGGTAAAATAGTCATCCTTAGAATGATATTTTTAAGTTATCCTCTTGCTGAGCTAACAAGAATGTCTCGACTCTAGTATAGGACGCACGATTTGGTGACACGTTGCTCAACGTTCTAAACCTAAGCGACCCGATTTGCTACATTCTTTGATTTTCTCATCGTTTACAACGGCTCGGAGTCCTGCACTGGTGGCCATTGATATCCAGCACAGCGTACCTTGAAGGGTAGCCACAGAATGCCCTGTTTACATAGAAAATTTGGCTGATTTCTCTATTTGAATATAGGCAGTTTTTGTCGTACGAATGTTTCCGCTTTGATTAAAGTTTCATGTTTTAAATCTCGGGCTTCCATGTTCCCCTAAGGATCAATAACCGAAGCCGAACCTACTGATTTCACCTTATCCCTTCAGGTACCAACGTTAAGGCCATACATTGATTACTGTGCGAAGCAAGTCTTGGCCAAGGAACTACTAGATAAGGTCCTAAAAAACGACAATGGAGTAGCAGACTTTCTTCAGGTATGTCTGAACACCTTTTAATTTGTATTCCATTTGCATGCAATCGACGCGATGGCTCAGTAGTTCCTTCTGCAGCTAGGTTTTTGTGGGGTTTTTTTTATTGTATTCACCCTGATCAAGGCCGAAGCCACTTCTAGGAATGGGTTACTTTTCCTTTTCGGATGACAAT
>JAAAKL020018692.1:0-10130 GCA_010016065.2 Carybdea cf. marsupialis auct. non (Linnaeus, 1758)
GATTTATGTCAATGCACGTAATTTTCAAGTGGAAATTCATCTTAAAAATTAAGAATAAGTTGTTTAAAGCGGAAATGATAAATAACAACTGCATCTATGGGTGCAACCCAAAAACCTTATCAGCAGTTGCTTCTCGGAAATTCGAGAGTAGGACTTCAAAGAAAGTTCATTCGTAAGGTGATGTGATTGATATACTGAGATAGTCAGATGGAAATTGGTGTGATAAATAAGAAGGGCAGATCAAACAACGGGGTTGAAAGGAGTAGCTGATCAGATTGTCACTGTCTAGTACAGCAGTTAGTAACAGCACACAATCTCACTCACTAATACTCGAGCACCATGCGGTGCGTGGAGCCAACTTAAAACACAAGTGCTCGCCAGTGCTGACGATCGGCAGCGAGCTGCTCCGCTTGTGGTAGAGGGACTCTACAGGATAGCAGATCTTTGGCGACGACATCAAGCCATCGAGTGACGGCACACTACAGTATAAATTCCTGAAGTATCTTTCAGCGCCATCACAGTCGTAGACATGTAAGTCAAATAGTGATTTGACGTAATGTAAATACAAATATATTAGCTGACTTGCATTTTACCACATACACAAATCAAGGAGAAGACAGCTATTTTGAGTTATTTTAATCAAAATGCTGCTTTAAATTTCTAATTAAGCAATTGTTCCAATTTTCGGTTAGATGTCATATAAACTTGGTGTTAACAAGGGGTTATACAGGCCATGATTTTGAAATACTCAGAGTTTTAAGAGGTATAATGATGAATTTTAAAAACCTGATAGGCCTTCAATTAGGGGAATCTCTGTGAGAATTCTAGGTCTCGTGTCCTTGATATTGAAAATAACGTGTGAATTTTGGGCCAAAGTTTTATATCATGAATCTTCGTTTAGGAAAATATCTATGGGTGATGATATGGCTTGGGTTCTCTTGTTTCAGTTGATTTTTAGTAGCACAAAATTCTATCGCACATACTGCAATACATAGCAGTTTGTTGTACTGTTTATAAGTAAAATCAGGACTAAGGATACACGACCGACTTTCGTAAATATTTATAAATAGCCAGTGCTTATGATAATGACAATGACGACTAGTCTGATAGTCATTGGATCGTCAATACGAGGCTATTGATCTTACGCAATTTTCATAGGTAATAGGAAAGATAAATTCTAGTATCACCTTTTGTCAACCAATCAACAAATGCAACCTATACTCTTATAACCTATGAAAATAATACAAACAGGACTGTTTTTGTTACCCTTATGGAATACAGTCAAAGTAGTCTAAGTATTTAAAGTTCTTCAGACTGTAGCATAGTTCTTTCCATAGAGGGAGCATAAAGAAAGCAGAGAGAAAACGTGAATTGTGATATTTCCAGCTCTGAGTAGTGATTAACTGTTGAAAGTTGCAAGAGGGACACTGGTTGTCTACGTTGTGCTCATTTAGAGGTATTTCCTATTACATACGTACTGCTTTCCGAATTTATGTGGCACTGTGAAAGCGAATTTATAGGCCTCGCATGGTAGAAATAGTAGGACAGAATCGTGGAACATTTGCCAGCCGTCAAAATCAAACATAGCTTTATCTAGTGTTGTCGGCAAAACTAATTCCATTTCCCCAGAAGGTTCCTGATCAATCAGACAATTTAACTTAAAAATCAGACCGACAACTATCAAGGGAATTCCTTTAACGTATTAGCAAAACCAGGTCCTTTGTTTCATCTTGACGCTTTAGAAGCTGCATTTCTCAACACAAAGAAGACTATCCTTTGTCTCCAAAAATGATTTCGTTTAAATTTTACTCGTTCTCAACATCACAAGTGACCAGTAACGTGTCACTCATACAGATGTTATTTGAAACAACGTGTTCCAATCCCCTCGTTTCCTCTAAATCTTTGCAAACGAGTTCTGCCTTTATTCCAGATGATTGCTGTCATTAGTACCTGGCGAAAGCGATCAGCAAAATTAATGTTACTGAAAGCAGCCCCCAACTTCTTTACCGCTAATCAAATTTTCTAAACTTTTTCGTAATTTCGAAAGTCCATATCTTTTAAGTAAAAATGTCCGGTATTGAAAACCCTTTTCTCTCTTATGATCTACTTTCATCAGATAAACTGTTTGGTGACGATTTCTTGATGTTCTGACAACCCTCTCTATGGCAACTATCAAATCATATATAGCAATCAACGTTTAGTTCGCAATTCAATGATCGCGCAGGGCGAACGTAATCCTTGGAAAAAAAATCTACATGCAATATTGAAGATACTCCTTAATGTATTTAATCCAACAAGTAGGGGAAAAGCTTATGAACTGTTGAAATCCCTTTGGCCAGCCGAAAGTGTGCAAGTAAGTTTGCAGTGACGAGACCATATTTGAGCAAAACGCAGCTGGTAATTGCCCTGCGTACTCTGGCAATTTCGTCGTGAAAGGTTAATAATTTACTCAATCTGAAAGCGATGGACAGTTCGAAAATATTTGTTTTGAAAACATACCTTGCTATAGTATCTGTAAGTTTTGAGTTTTTTTAACAAGGACAGACGTCAATGCTTATAAACTGCATGTGCACTTGCTTTAAAAAGTGTGATTTAGGCTCGGATGAACACAATATTAATATCCTTGTTTTAGATTTTAATGCGGTTTAAGCAGTAATTACTCTATAGCAAGAAAACGAAATACTTTTGGTGTAGATTATAAATAGCTGCTCCTTCAATGCCTCTTAAATGCAAGAAAAGCTGAAGAATTCTTTTCTTTATTGTTGCAAATCCCAAAGAAAATATTTGTAGAGTTACTCGACATACTATTAAGTGCCATGGAAGTAAACGTGGTAGTGCTGTCTGTAATGACTGTAAAGACATACTATTTAACTGAAGAAAAGGACCAATAGAACATTGATTTAAGGTATTTAGTCTTGCATGAAGTTTGCAAAAATCATCAAGGATTGTTTCTTGAAGAAAAATCTGTGAACATCTTTCAAGTACTGAACTTTAAGGTAATCGTTCCTACAGTAATAAAGCTTGGTACAGTAACGAAAGAGATTCAACATTCATGAGACTATTTTGATGTTTTTGTTGCGAATGCTACTATATCATTGAAAAAATCAAAGAGAGGAACCTTGGAGAAGATACGTACGGCATCAAACTATTCCAAGAGGTCATGGTTAAGAGATGAAGGCAGTCTAAAAATGGACGAACATGCAAACAATGTACAAGTGGTTCCTATTATTTAGTAATTTTCAAAAAATTTAATAAAGTAGCGATTTTACTTTTTGTTGAATATTATTTATCAGTTTAACTATTTGTTAGACCCCATCTCAGACAAAAGTTCCCTTTTCCTTTTTCTTCGTTTTTCCTATTTCTTCCTCTTTCTTTTTTCTTCCTTTTCCCTTTTTCTTCCTTTTCCCTTTTCCTTCCTTTTCCCTTTTTCTTCCTTTTTCTTCCTTTTCCCTTTTACTTCTTTTCCCCTTTTCCTTCCTTTTCCCTTTTTCTTCCTTTTTCCTTTTTCTTCCTTTTCCCTTTTCCTTCCTTTTCCCTTTTTCTTCCTTTTTCTTCCTTTCCCTTTTTCTTCCTTTTTCTTCCTTTTCCCTTTTTCTTCCTTTTTTACTTCTTTTTCCCTTTTCCTTCCTTTTCCTTCCTTTCTCCTTTATCTTCCTTTTTCCTTTATCTTGCTTTTTTCTTTTTCT
The DNA here is from genome assembly GCA_010016065.2 of Carybdea cf. marsupialis auct. non (Linnaeus, 1758). Taxonomy (NCBI): domain Eukaryota; kingdom Metazoa; phylum Cnidaria; class Cubozoa; order Carybdeida; family Carybdeidae; genus Carybdea; species Carybdea cf. marsupialis auct. non (Linnaeus, 1758). The sequence continues at coordinate 3,687 of JAAAKL020018692.1, forward strand.
CCCTTTTTTCTTTTTCTTCCTTTTTCCTTTTTCATAGTGTGAAATAAAGACACGATGTTTGTTTACAAAATGAGCTAACAGAAAGATATCTATCGCAGATGTAGTAACAAATTAACCTATTATCATTGCTTGCAGGTGATAGAATTCAAAGCATTTAAGTATTGCACGACCCTTAATCCATGGATGACGAAGAATGTATTATGAAGGGCCATTTCATGTGTCATATTTGCCAAATGTAGAAGGATGGATTAGAAACAATATGACTTCGCTACAAACAATTGCTACGAAAGCAAGTCGTTTCCATGACATGCGCAGAACGTACCACAGCATATTGATGTTCACGTGTATTAACAGTCGTATCTAACTTCCTTTAGAACATGCTTAAAAGTATGCATCTCTGTTTACGTTTTAAACTTGCGACCACAGTAATTATCACATTCCAAACGCAAAGATCATTCTTGACCTGGGAGAACTACTCTGTCTACACATACTTCTATTAACAACCATCTGTTTTCAATCTGATTGGGCTTTCATTGATATTCATTGGCATCATAGTGAACATTTTGTATAGATTTTCGCATGTTTGTCGCAACCTGCTGAGCTACTAAGTGCCAGTTTATTAGCATTTACGATTGATGCAAACTTGAACTGATTCTTCTATAAAATATAAAAATAATATTACTAAAACCTTTCACAGTTATTTTATCCTATTAGAATAGTCAAAGAGTTAGAACAGTACACTAGAACTTCCCCTATTCGAAGATAACTTTGCTAGAAAGTGAAGTATGGTTTAGATTTCATACTGTTCCACAATACATAATGTGTTTTAGCTGGCAAGAAGTCCAACATTCTAATCGCAACGAGGGACGTTGTTTACATCAATAATTTAAAAGATTGTAGAGGAAACAAAGGAAACATTTTCAGCCTTTTGTGGGTAGCTCGTGAAGATAGCTTATCATATTCCGATAATAGCACAATCTATTTAATCAGAATGACTGAAGATAAATGGACAGACTTGTGATGTCCACCCTACAATCGGAAAAGTTTTCATAATATGTAATCTGCTTCACCCTTTTGTGTAAGGTTTTGAAACTATCAACCAGAATGAAACTATCACCCGCTGTTGTTCCATGTTTTTACAAATGTGAAGACCTAGATCCGCTACCTTGACAACTTGGATGTTTATTTTATCTCATATTAGCACATCCCTAAGGCTGCGGAGGTCACACGTTTCGAATGAGGAGATAAACCCAGATACATTGATATAACTTAGTGTGTTGCGCACTAGATGGAAATCAGCGGAGGAGAATTGAAACTGCTGACATCGATCGAATCCTGACGGCAAGAAGTGATTGTAGATTGCTAATAAAAAATGGCTGTGATTATTCGTCCAGGAGTTAATGATAGTATGTATGAACGCTTAACGACATCTGGAAATGTCGAACGTGGTATTTTACAAGGTTCCAACACGAGGAGATCACGTCTGATAGTCAATGACGAACGTGACTTAAACCATCGTATAAAAACTCTGGAAAAGGAGCGAGATCTTCAAAGAAAACGAATACAGTACGCACAAAATCATACATCGAAGAGATTTCAACGTTTATTACAAAGTACTACAAATGCAATGAACAAGTATATTTCAGTTGAAGAAGATAGTGACTCAGACGACAGTAGTTCATCAGAATATTCCTCAAGTAACGAGTCGGATGAAACAGCCCAATGCACCGTGGAGGAATTCAAATGGAAATCAAGACATTTTGATATTCCAAAGTTTAAAGGAAGTGACTATCAAACAACAGCGTCGACTCCAGGGGACCGTCTTTTGGAGTTACAAAATTATCTATGGTCGAATGTAACCTTCCAGGACAGCAGGAGAAAAACTAGATCAGTTGAAGTACCAAGGGTAAATATATATCCAGAACCAAGAAAAAAAGCCAACTCGGCCAAACCATCTTTAACACTAAGGAGCCGACAAAACAGTGGGAAAAGAAATTCTTATCTTTTCTGTGGCAATGAAATCCATGCTCCTGGTAGCAAACTAAAGAACTGTAGGTCCCAACTAGAAGTTGTTGGTCCCTCGGTTTGGATGTTACCAAATGTTTTTCAGAAAACGATGATTGACAAAGCCACTCTCCGTCATAATAGGGAGATGGAGGTGACATATCAACGAAAAGTTGTGAAAAACTTTTGTCAGAAATTAAGCAAGGTGCAAACTAATACAGTCCATTTATGAGATGCATTTCTAACCAGAAAGCGATAGACTAACCTTTGTTTTTCTATTTCATGGGAAAAGTTTATGGTCTTGGTAGTTCTGAGAGCTTTGCGATAGTAAATGTGTCAATTTGCCCTTAAATTACAAGGTATATAAATAATTCAAGCTGTATTGCTTATTTGCAAGAATGCCTAAGAAATACCCAAATACTTTTTCAACATCAAGAAAGATAGTTATTACGGATTTCTTCTACCATTAACAAAATGTTCAAAACCTTAGACCAAATGGATAAAGTTGGTGAGAGTATAAGGAAACGACCAGTCACAGCAACAAGAATGACAGATTTCTAGATTCGTTTAAAAGCGAACATTTGAATTCAAATACTACAATCAGTGATCTTGGAGGATGTTCTGGCTTACTTAAAACCTAGAAAAAGCAAGGGTTGAAGTTAACAGAAAAATTAAGCTCAACGGTTCGAAATAATAATGCTTTGTTATCTCCATCTGGAAAGTCCTCTCTTATTGTTTACAAATGAGATACGTTTATGTAGCACACCGCGTGATAAAATTGTGACAAAAAATGGTTGCAGATGAGAAATGTGTCTATAGCCGGAAACCTACTGTTACTATGAAAGAGGTATGCCGCTGTCTTGATGTTTGCCCCCTGAAGGCACTTGCAGGTGTCCGCTACATCTGAGCACAGCGGGCAAGGAAAACAATTGTGAGGTATTTGATACCGAGAGATGAATATTGAACTAATTGTATGCGTTTAGCACAACTACGACGTTGGAAAATGGACTATGGACAAGGCACAGTTTATATTTTAAAATGCTTGAAGGAGCCTGAAATGGTTTCAGAGAAGTAGTATGGAGAGACGCGTAGTGCAATTGCAGTAACAGTCCCCTCAAAGACATAGTAATTCCAGGAATATTCTGTCTTAGCTGTTATATAGAAGGAGATTTGGAATAAAGTGAGAAAGACTCGGGGAAAGAATGTTTCATAATCTTAAATAAAAGAAAGTTTGCCCAAATGAAAGCTAAATAAAGCACCCAAAAGAAATAATTTATTATACCACAAGGAAGCAAAAAGCAGACTTGTAGAATTATCTAAGGAAGTTAGCAATAAAAAGTTTTATATTGTAGTATTGAACAAATCAATGACTCCCAAGAGGTCTGATATTGTAATACATTCCTTGTTTTGTAATGTAGGTAGGATACTAATTAATAGTTGAAAGACTCTTTACCATCTTCATTAACCACAAAGCGTCTCGTTACTTTCGTGGTGTACATCATTAACGATTACGGTTAAGAATTAAACCTGGTTGACTTGAGAGACAGTTGGTCTGCAAACACGTAGACATAATCAGAAACTGCCTCATCAGTCAACATTCATTGGTGGAGAATGGCAAAAGCTGCCTTACTACCATCACAACTCTACTAAGTGCTCAAGTAAAACAGTTCACTGAAAACATCTGTATTACTGGAAGTAAACGTTTTATTTCTTCAGGGTAACATTACGTTTACATAGTTAGGTATCGTATATATGCATTGTACATCCGCATATATCTTAGAAACGTCCTCCATCTCATATACTCAAAAGTGAAAGGTCTTCAGAGCCATTTAGAGTTTAGAGAAACAAGGGATAGTTGAGGCTTTCCATACGCTGGTTTTATATGAAAACAGTGCATTCTGATAATTGGATACGTTTAAATCCTTGCTAGGTACTTCTTAAAGCACGTAAGAAAGAAATTGCAATCGCTTTGTTATAAATTGAAGTTTCGGGAGAACTCGGCAGGCAACTCTATCATACTTTGGTACACTTATACATAAATACATATATAGATATATAAGGAAATACGTAAAGAAAATTTATGGAAATTTGCGCGTCAGAGTTCCATTGTATTGTAATCTTCAGGAGAATGACTTTCACAGATAAATATACTTTTTCTAACTTAACATATACAAATCTATTTTCCTATTTCCGAGCATATTTTAATGTCACTGAGGAGGCATTGTAGTAAAGTACATCCAAACTGTTTAGTGACCACGTGATCTGTAATCGACCTTATCAGTATTGAAGGTAAATTTAAAAGCCAAATTAAAATGCATTATTCCTCAGGACCGCCAATATGAGCAAAATGTCTTAGAATACCCAATCGCATTTTATTTTTTATGTATAATGCATGCTACATGTTATAGAAGTTAAACAAGGAGTTGTAACAAGGGACTAAAACTAGAAATACCAGACGGTAGTTGCTCACTGAAAACAAGAGCAATAAATAGGGTAACTTCAGTAGTTCCAGAAAAACATTTAGCCCTGAAAAAGAGAATGATGAAATAATACATTCTATTGCAATCTCTCACACAGCAATATCGAAGAAAACACAACAGACACAAAAAAGCATGGCACCACCTACACAGGTTCGATCCTTACTTCATAGGAGGTCCGCAATTTTACAACATAAATTCAGCGAAAAGTTCGAGAGTCCATTATCCTTAAGGTGGGAAAAATACCTCTCAAAAAGTAGCTCAGAGTAAGATTACGACTCACGACATGATTCGATTTTTGAGTCGAAATGAGTTAGTGTATTTCAAACATGCTACCTTGTCTACAATTATTGAGAGGGGAGTAAAGGAAGTTGCCATCATTGCTGTGGTAGAGAAGGTAGAGAAGTAGCAGGCTTTCAGCTTTTGATATCCCGACAAGGATTCAAGTAATATACAAGAAATATTAAGCTTATGTTTTGCAAGACCTGGGATCACGTAGTAGACACACCTACTCCAGAAGCGGGGCCATGAAGTGCTTGAAGGGAGCTGTAAAAGTTGCAGGTCTAACAGTTTATTTAAGGTGTAGTTGCCAGAAAAAATTTAATCTAGCTTCAGGTGATTCGTTGATACTTCCACCCTGAGGCATGTTCTGGCTCCCAAAGGTCTTATTGACAGAGATACCGGCACACGTACCTATGAACAAAAAGGAAGCATTGGCTATGTGACCGCCAACAAGATAAACTGAATTTGTCACAATGTTACAATCTTGTCCTCGATACGTTAGTAGATGTTGAATTGCTTCGTGTTAGACAAAATGTCAACGCATCAAAGAATAAATCCATTTACTTCCATCGACTAGACTAGGCTGGATGGCACATACACAAGGATGCTCAGAGTCGCACTGAACAACTCGTGGCGATGACGTACAACCAAGGCTCAGTTATATGGAAACAGCCTAACATCTCTGCCTTCCTACGAGAGAGGAGAATGCGCTTTGCAGGGCACTGCTGGCGAGCGAAGCAGGAACTTGCCTGCGATCTACTGCTGTGGATGCCCAGGCATGGTTCTAGGCAATTTGGACACCCCGCAATAACATTCATAGACCAGCTATGCATTAACGAGGAATGCCAGCCTGAACATCTTCCAACCTTGATGCAGAATAGAAATGGATGGCGTGATAAACTAGATGTCCCGGTAAACTCGATCGGACAAAATCTCTTAAATGTCAATTATCATCTGTGATCATTTCTCTGCACTATGGAATACAGGTCGATCTACACAATTCAGAATGATAAGAATGGGGAGAGGGAGTATCCAATAATGAAAGCAACAGGTATCCAATTGGTCCTTTCCTATGTACTTCAGTACAGATCAACACCATTAAATTATTCTAATTGAGCTGTTCTACCGCCAGAAGCTTTGATAGAATCTTTGCTTTTCTTGTGTAGGAGTAAAAGATATGTGTTGAAAATCATTGTTCTGCATAATGGATCGTACGCCCCCTTCCGATCTTCGCTGGATCAGGCTCTGCTGCCAATAATTTAGCAATTTCCTTTGTGTGATTTCCTTTTATGGATTTGATAGTTGTTTGTACCACCAGAAATATTATGCGTCTTAGTACCTGTAAAAGGTATGGAATTCTTTTAAGGACACCGCAATAGTCTGTCAAAAGCAGCTGCATCTGCGGAAACGGTAAAATTTTAGTCATCACTACAAAAACATCAGAGCTTCCATTATTCGTAGGTGCCTTTTGTTTAGTCAGAATAGATTATCAGACTCCAATTTTGCCAAAATATCATCTTCTTCTGCCAAAAAGATAAAAATTGACAGTGAGAAAGTGTCAGAGCTATACGGTACTTCAAAGTAAAGTTATGCTTAAGACGCTGCAAGGGAGGGCTTCAAAAGCACCATCCCCCTACATCGTGTAGAATCGGATTGACATATAGAGGGCAGTTTAGCTATT
>JAAAKL020018693.1:0-10130 GCA_010016065.2 Carybdea cf. marsupialis auct. non (Linnaeus, 1758)
AAATACGTGGGCGTACTGAAGGTCGAGGTCTTGTTTGCACCACATTTATTCTTCCTTGATTATGAGGGACTGTTATTGTTTCAAGGGCCATTTTCAATTTTTTTCATCTGTTCTTCGTTGATTAATCATGGCTGATTTGGAAAAAAAATTTTGAAGCTGTAAAGTCTGTGCGGAAGCAGTCAATCGATGGCACTGTAGAAGTAGTTTCCAACTACGGCGGTCTTCTGGCCTTTTCTTTTTCGTTGCCAGCTTGGGAGGCGCTTCTCAAGAAGCAAAAACAAAATATCGAAAAATTGACTATTTATTAACTGAAGTCGCGCTCACAACTGCATCCCGTTTCTTTTCTTCGGCACTGATGTTCTTCAGACGAGACTCGAGACATTTCTTCAGCTTGTACTTTCCATTGGAACACGAGCTCATATCACAATGAAAAGGTATTTCGGATATAGTACAATACTGTTGAAGGCTTTAAGAGACTGGTGAGATGATTCTCAAAACTAAATAAATATCTGTGAAATAAGTTAGAAGTTTTACTAGAAAGACATGTTATTCAAGGGCGAAGGGACGTTTTAGTCGATATTTTGGGAGACAGTGAGCCAGAAGATCTGAATGTTCTAACTGTGAAACCGTGTATCATAAACCTTCTATTTTCGAATAACTATTGTTAGAGGATGGCCGCCCCCAGAGACCCTAAATATGATAAAAAAGCAAGCAATTTCAAGTATGTTTAAAAGGCATAGATAATCTGTCATGATTTATCAGCTTGATGTATACAAGCCGCAAACAACACTTTTCTTCATTGCGACCTCATATTTTATTGACAAATTGATAGCACACAAGCAATTTACACGTTGTAAGCACGCTTCTCAAATAAAGTCTGGGGCATAGCCTTGCACACTACCATAAAACTGAAATTGCTTTTAGATTCTGCATTGACAGAGGAGGTATTGTTAACATATGTTAAAGGAAAATGACGATTGCGGCAAGAAGTACTGTGGCGAAGTTTAATTGATCCTCTTAAGCAAAAGTCGCTTATGACTTAGTCTCTTTTAACTACCAACTGCTTCTCGTTATTCTCAACAATTTAGAATGAAAAAGAAGTGTAAAAGGCTTGTTTCCTTGTTATGGTTATACTCTTACCTCAGACATAAGTGCTCTTTCCCGACATGCTCTCCTTAAATGTCTGTGTAAAGTTTCCCCTTTGTTGTAACAGGTACTGGTTCCTTTTTCTACAGAATTAAGCACCACATTTCTATAAAAGAGATAAAGATATATAGAACCTTATCATTTCATACCCTCTTTTCTTATAAAATATCTTTCCCATATCTACATAAACTCAATCTTTTCTAGATCAGGTATGTAATTACCAGAACAACCTTCCCCTAGAGATATAAAAATAGGTGACATCTCATGATTGTTTTTATTTATCTATTTTTTATTGTATGCACCCTGATCAAGGCCGAAGCCACTTCTAGGAACGGGTTACTTTTCCTTTTCGGATGACAATCTATTCGTGTTTACTTTTTTATGCTTACTTTTCATTTGCTATTCATGCATATAGTCCCCCCTCTGTCCTATCTCTTGAAACATAGTTTCCCACTTCACGAGAGCAGATGGCAGAGCACAGTACCTCCAGGATCGTAGCAGGGAATTGCTTTTGATGATAAAGATGTACATACTCTTGCTACAGTATGAAGTTACCTCTTACCTTTCCGAGAAGTAAAAACACGTAGGTCCATATGGGTACATAGTGGCCCCTGTCCTTCTAAAGCTATAAGTACCGTTCTTTGCATTATGAAGTACTTCCACCCTAAAGGAATTGGTAGCTTCGTGCACTTTCTCTTCTGAGCACTAGTATATTTGTAGGTTCCTTGCATTATGCGTGCGTGGCGACCCTTGATCAACTGATATAAACGCATATGTTTCTATACAGTTCCCTGTTACTGCGATGTGATATTGGTATGTTCTCCCCTTTTAAAACATCATTGAAGTTTATGTATTCTTCCTTGTGTCCCATAACAGCCCAATGTCATTGACTCTTATAAACTACCTACGTTTCTTTAGATGTGTCACAAGTGAACAGAAATCTCAAAGGGGACATCGTTTTTGAAATGAGCAAAAATGTATCCACCAGATACATAAGTGAAAAATAATTTCATAAAAATGATGAGCAAGTGGCGCAACTGGCCCCTAGCCCTACGATTGCTTCCTTACTCTGTGTGAAAGTATGTCGCCAGTACGACTGTAATGACTACTTTTAGTATTTTGAGGTACACATAAAACCTCTCACCGTGAAACTGTTTTGTTTTACGGAGATAAATAGAATTCTGGCACTTTTGAATAATAATATTGAACAGGTAGAAGAGTACCTACAGGAAATTCAATACATTTTAAATGAAGTTGATGCATTAACAGGAAAGTAGGCAATCATTTTAGATTTTAACTATCTATAGCTCCATGGTTTTCATGGCCTTGCTTCACGATCTCTCATAGTACCTTCTGATCATCAGTGAGGCATCACCAAGGAAGACGTAAACTCTTAGGGGACACTGAAATCATTGAGATCTTAGGGCTATACATATATTTGTATCCCTCAGGAGTTGCATATATATTTTTTTGTTACGCATGAGAGGCTGAGCCACGAGCGTTCCTCATTCAAGGGAAATACCGCCGCGATGACGCAATATCGTAGAGGAAAAGAAACAGAGGGGAAGGATTCTACTGACACGTCTCTCACACGCTCCCTTGATCCTCTTCTTTTACTTTTGTTTTATTTTGTTTGCTAAGTTCCCTGCTTCACCTTGCCAAATAGAGTAGAGGTCCCACAATCAACTGTCAAACTGAGTGGATAGAAGAATGACTGAATTGCTACTCTTTGAAGCATTCCAGATGAAAATTTTTGATCGCGTAGATTACGTAGTACATCAAGTAAAAACACTTCGTGTGATAAGGAAGGAACACTTCGTTGCTCTTGCTGTTCGTAATGGACAGTGAAGCAGAGATTGCTGATGGCTTACATAGAAATATATAATGATAAAGGGACTTGTGTATCCTGCTAGTCAAATTTATACAAGTTGAAAATGATGGCCTAAAATGCTTACGAGTTTGTATCATGTAATAGAGAAAGAAAGTTTGGATCAAGTTGTAAACAAGCTTTTCGTAGTAAAGTGATATAGACAAGAAGTAGTGTGATGAAAGGAGAAAGGAAAGGGTAGCTTCTATGTCCTCTGATTTGTCATCTTTTGTGACCTACTAAAGGCTGGTTGTGTAGGTTTAAAGGATGTAATAGTAGCAAGTCATTGAATAGGAAAATTGACCACTTGATGAATAAGATACCCCAAGTGTCACAAGGTAGAGTAAGGTTTAATAAAATTAGGCATTATTAAATAAGAAAGAAATAAGGAAATGACATCAGGAAATAATTAATCATTGTTAAGTGGTTTGAGAGGGTTAACGGATAATATTTTGTGGGATGAGAGACTGTAGAACTTAAGGTTGATAACATCTGTAAAAAGTCCAGCACAGAGGTATTTGTAGAAAGTCTTCTGATTATTTTTTAACTCTTTTTTTCTCCATATGACAATTGGAACTGTATTTACTAAATTTAATCAGGTCGTGATGGGAAATGGTTCAGTGGTTGCCACTGTTGCTAGACGTTACAATGCCGACATTGGCAGGAGCGCCTAAATGTAAGATTGGGGGATCCTTGAAGTGGTGAAGTTGAAAAGTTAATTTCATTGGAGCTGAACCTAAACCATTTCTTCGTGGTGTTAATTGACAGTTGTTTATATCACTCTCCATGAGAGGAAGGGTATCAGGGGTATAGGTGTCTATTGCAGACTGTGAGATTTCATTCACTCAAGTTTACATTGTATACAATTTTGTTATTGGTACTAGAGGATGTACGATGCAAAGTACCGAGGGTACGTGCCCCTTCCCTCGCTTAGCAAGGCTACCACTGTTAAGGGGCCAATATCCTACAAAGTACCAAAGAAATTCATAATATATTGGACTATTACTACTGCAAAGTACTGAGGTGAAGTGCCCCCCCTCACTTAACCTGATATTCAAAAAAGTAGGAAAGACGTTCATAATTGATAGGAAAATTACTAGTGTGTCGCCTCTGTCAAGAAAGAAATAACTATCACACATGTACCAATATACAATGATAATCAAGGATTAGCAGAGTTCGGTGCTACATACAAGACGTCTATCATTGCTGTATGGTAACTCGTCAATTACTAGATACTATGATTTTACTGCACATGAAGTATCCACCGCTAAGGGTGCTTCTCACCTGTTTTGATTAATTTCCTTCACGGGTGAAAACTGCTTAGGAAGTCCCAGGCCTCAACTCCTGTTTCAGTGGTTAAGCAACTTGAGCGTTAATCATCCAATGTGCACTGTATACTGAAAACTCCCATATATGTATGTACGGAATTGATAACTGTAAGCTAGCTGACGCTGTTATTGATGCGTCAAAATGAACTATAAACAAGTACAATTTGTATACGCTTTATTCATTAATCAAAAGTGAGTTGATGTCATTTTAAGATTATAGGCAAGCGTAGAAAATTTTTATCTTCGGAAAAGTTGTTGAGCATGAGTAAATTACAATGAAAAAAACCCAATAAAGAATAAAAATTTGATTGTTTGTATGGGACGCTTCGTGTTAACCATTAGTTAAAACTTTAGGTTCAGGCAAGTTGTCTAATTTCGGTCTTCAAGAGAAGTCTGCTGGTCCATCTTTCCCTTGAATAAGCACCCGATGATGAACTGAATTGGATAGGACAGTCTATAGTCGTGTTTACAGATATACAGTCAACTATACACGTTTTGTTTTTTAAGAACCGTGAGATCACGAGATGACTGCCCTATGTGAATGGTGGAACTGACAGAAAAATAAACCCTACCTCAACATCCTTGTATAAGCTGCGAGTAGGTGGCATAAGAATTCACTGGGCGGGATTTGTGTCACCCGGATGGTAGATGGAAGAGAATAGGCCTACGATTCTGGCCATTTTTAGTCATGCAAAGCAATTTCTTATTCTACAAAATCTATTGTAAAAGACTCTTTGACGAATCCCTCTATTTGTTTCAACAGTTTTTTATTATAATTGCTTCTGTGGCCAAAAATTGATTACACTTGTTGAGGTAAAAAAATCTTTCCTCCATTTAGATTTCTTTCCACTTGCAAATTTAAAAGTTGTTTTTTACATAAACTGATGATTAGAGAATTGCGATTAAAACCCCCTCTTTAGAGATAAGAACAATACTCTTGTCACCCACCTGGCACGTGTCAAGGATTGAATTTTATTCGCTCTCATGATAACATCTCATGATCTATTTTCGCAATTTGGATCACGAATTCTTCGCACTTTTCAGGGAGCGGTAATCATAGACTCAGACATGAATCTATTTGTACGCGATTCATTGAACTCAAGTTTATCTATATTGCTGATTCCGCCAAAGTATTCTGACGATCTTTGCTAGAAGTCGCTCATTTTGTTTTCCTCGGATTCTTCTATTTATTCGAGTGTCTGTCATTTTACGGTTGACGATAGTAAGTTGTCTTCTCTGTATGAACTTTAGAAAGCATTATTAGCAAACGTCTGACATGCTCAAGTTGTCTCCACGGTGCACCTTGAAAACCCATAATTGTGCCAATGTAATCCAGTAGAGCTAGCGGCATGTCCACCTCTCTGTTTCGTAGGTAAAAAAAAAGGACCGAGACTTGCTGACGGTCCGCCTTAGAGGGTATGGTTTACCATAATTTACGCTTCACTGAAGTTTCAAGTGTCAAAAGTACAGAGTGAATCATCCCCTATGGTGTTAGATATGTCATCAAGAAGAATATGGGGTCGGTCGTGAATGAGCTCGTCTTTTTGGACTTAGTGAAATTCATGTTATATTTAAATGCAGATCTTAACTTGGATGGCATGCTTTAGCTTGGGTGAGGTACGACGATTGACGACAAATCCCCGTATCTGTATTGACAAGGGGACACAAACCAATGTGCGGAACTAAAAGCAAGGGACGTGTGGGAGTGTATGTGGTTGGATTTCAGTGCTAATGGACAATCGTTCGAAACAACAAATTTAAGATAACAAGCCACCAATTAGCATACCCTTTGATAAGATTTTTCCTTTTCCTTTTATCCTAAAGTACGATTATTTTATGCATTTTTGATAAACTTTGCTTGTGGGTGGCTCTTCGTAGGTATATTTATGCTTTCATCATTAGATAACTTATCAAAACACTTTTCTGCAAAGTAATTCTGAATAAATTTGAGAAAAAGTCAGAGAAGTCATCCATGAATGAAAAATCAGGGGGGATATAGGGGCGTGGGCCGACTAGATCCCTCCAGTCTGGGTAGGATTTCTGCTAGATTACAATGTATACGTCACCATTATTATAACCCAGTGACACACCAGTGCATTTTTTAGCCGTTTTAATTTACCAGCTGTTGTGCTCAGTTTCCGCTGGTTAGAATGTCCGTAAGAACTTTAGGTAATCAATAAAACATATGCTTGTCAACTTGGACAAAAATGTTAACAAGTCAAAGAAGTTCGGTAACAGGTAAAGTTGGGAGTTAGAGACTCTCTGACTACTCCACAATTTCAATGGATGTATCAATGATTGTCCCAGGATATTCATTTCAATAACCTTAGACATCAGACTCAGAAATTATATTTTAAAAAGTGGGAACCACGAAACCTCGCTGTCAATTTTCGGCTCGGACATCGGCACTCGAAATTACGATCATTCCGGCTTTTGCAAAACTTAATGCATGGCAGAGTACCTTGAAAAGGAGACATAGTCAGAAGAGGGAAGAACTGGATGTATAGAATCAAAAGATGAGCAAGTGTTTCTGCATTTAATACAAGAAAGGAAAGCAGTCCACAGAAACTTCTGATTGAAATACTAGGGTGCCAGTACAGCCAAAAGGCCATGGAACGTGATGATGATGATGATGATGATGATGATGATGATGTTAATGAATAACATTAGAATGATCAAATGACGCTTACTGAATGATTGTAACTAATAAATTCTTGATGATTACTTAGGCGGATTATCATGGGCAACCGAGCTCAATGGAACACAGTAAAAACTGCTGAGATATTTTTAACAAATGCTTTAATGTAAAAGCTATGGTTGCTGAGGGCGTTCAAACTGGAGAAAAATTTTATGATAAACGGATGTTGTATCTTAATAGTATACCATCAATATTGCTGAAAAAATTATATCGGGGTTTTCCTTATCACCATGTGTTTCTATGCGTGTGCCATGGCCCATTTAACCCTAACAGTCGTTTTGAGTACGAGAGAGGGAAATTAAAAATCTGGGAGTTTACATTAGTGATAAGTCAATGCTAGTACAGGTTTTTAATGAGTTCCGTGTATTTTTGTGGTTGATTAGTTAATTTAGTTTAGCATATTTGTACTTGTATATATGTACATATTTTAAAGTTAACTGAAGTAGATTAGATTTAAATGTAGACGGAATGGATGAATGGATCGACACTGATGGACTTTTTGTCTCTCCTTTTGGATTATTGATTTATTATTCGTTGAATAAGCGTAGAATCGTGATTTAGTCGCAACACGTTATTATACTAAGTACCGTGCACCAACGTTTTCTGTTTCTTTTAAGCGCAGAAAGGGTAGTACCACTGGGGACGTTTTATAAATAGGGAAGATGTCCTCTATCAACTACGCCCCAGTATCGATGAAGTATGAATACTTCAGCAGTTTTAGCCGCTCAAAGAAGGGTGCGATGGTATGGACATATCTTGCACCTGCCTCCGAGTCATCCAACCCGCGCGGTTCTGGATTTTAGTCCGTCTGCAGCAGATGGAGGCGCCCACGAGGCGCACCTCGCACTCGATGGCTGGAGGCTGGATGTCGTCGCCAAAGATCTGTGATCCTGTGGAGTGCCTCTATCTCAAGCCGGGCAGCTCGCTGCCGATCGTCAGCACTGTGGAACACTTGTGTTGCATGTTGGCTCTACGCACCACACGGTGCTCGAGGATTAGTGAGTGTGAGTGAGTTTAAACACAGAAGTAGGCTGCTCAGTTCCCAATGATGGACTTTTGAACGTGATACTCGTTCCGCTTTACCCAGACAGAATACTAATGGTACATGATGTAACTACTAACCCGGGCTTATATCAGTATGGATGTTGTATGTTATCAATCCACTAGTTCTGCAAGTTCAGTGTGATAGCAACTGCCAGTGTCTGCATCGGAGGCCCGTGATGGGCAATTGGCTCCTATAGAAACAACAAGTAAATACCACCAAATAGGGTAACTAAAAATAGAGGGCGGTAATAGTAAGTGTCAAAAGCTGTGTGTACACAGCAACGTATTATTAAGGAGTAGCTGATGTATCTTATGATTTCCATTGCGATCTTGAAATGAGATCAAAGGTCCATTGCACATGCGCACATTGTATCCGTTAAAAAGGGTTCTTCAACATCATGAAGAGTAACAAGTTCTCCGGCTATGATCTGTGGACTGTGTAAGACTCTAGTTTTACCTAGAGAAGCCCTTGCCACTTTCTGTTTGCATACTTTTACTAGCGTTGATGGGTCCATTGCATAGGATATGTAAGGATTAGTGTCCATCGTGAGTTGATACTATACTGTTTCAAACACAAACCAGTCCTTCTCCTTGCATCAGATAACCAAGTCTGTTTCATAAGTTTTAATTGTCAGACTTCTATGATTTCGTCAAGTTCACTTTATTTGAATTCATGTGTTCTATTCTTTTTCTTTTTGTAGATAAGGATGTTGGCAGATACTCACTGTGAATTTACTAAGGTGTGTGAAAGTTGGGTTTTATTGCTATAAAGCATTTTCCCGTTCTAAGTCGCCGAGCCTTTGCTTCTTACGTAAATAGTTACATGGAGAGGGACGTAGCCAATCACTCACGGCTTTACTAGGGTAACTAAGTATTGGGGAACGGTTAAACCAATACTTTCAAAGCCACACGCGCAGTTGCCCGATTCCTACATGGATTACTTATGTAACACTATCGTTTCAAGCAGTCCCTAGGCCAGGATTTAATATCATATTTTTGATGGTTTGGAACGTTCATTTATGTGTGTGTTCTCTTGGTTACACAAGTGGGAGGCCTAAACAGCAGATTTAAATTGTTTTGACCTTTTACATGACCACGTCATTGCTGGGTAGTGAAACGCCTTAAAGAGAAGCTATAGATGCACCCGGGGTTGTTAACTTGTGAAGTGCTGTGGTGTTCCAATTCGAATATTTTTAATGTTGATTTTTATTCGTGGGGCACGTCTAGTGCATCACGTGATGTTTATAATAGGTTCGAGCAAAGTGAAGATAACAATTTAAAATCTTTTATGAACATATACAGTCTTCTTTCATACGTGTTAGCATTTGCCATTTGTTTACGATTTCGAAAATGAGATCAGACACTTCTCTAGCACTCAATTGATGTCAAGATACGGCCAACTCTGGATGGAATACAGCATGCCTGGTCTTTTTCGGCCTCTTGCTCGTTTCCTTTGAAACTTGACTTTAATGACTAATTACAGCATTACTTTGGTGCAACCACCAAAAAAAAATATGTGTGCGGAAGGAGGGGTGACAAGAAAAGAGTGAGGCTTTGCAAACGTTTATTTTAGCATAAAAACTTAATAGCAAAACCTACAAAACAAAGAAAGTCAACATTATTGGAGGGTCTAGCCCCCAGGCCCCCGCTTCCTTCATGGTTACGTCTGTGCATAACAAATGGCGATATAAAATGTAGGCATCCCTGCTGTAGACTCTTTCCACTGGAGTACGTTCAAACTCGACCAGAAAAGTACATTCATACTCAGCTAGTATTGTGAATTCACACTCAGCCGTTTCACAGGTTGCTCTTGAAAGTGATTCACGCTCGCCGTTGTGATTCATATGCTGTTGCGGCTAAATCGCATTTCTGCGCTGATTCAATGAACGAATAAATCAGTAATCCAAAACGAGAGACTATGTCGGCTATGTCGATCCATCCATCTCTTCCGTATCTAATCTACTTTACTTTAAAACGTCTATATTTATATATAAGTACAAATATTCGGAACTAAAATAACTAACCAATCAAAATATACACGGAACTC
>JAAAKL020018694.1:0-10129 GCA_010016065.2 Carybdea cf. marsupialis auct. non (Linnaeus, 1758)
GGACGAAAAAGCTTTAAGGTATTATGAAGCCTGTGATTCTTGCTGTGTTAAAGTTCTGTAGCACAAACAATTTATTAAATAAATAAACATTTTACATTACTTCATAATGAAGTAGCTAAAACAGCATACTAAATTACCTTCCAAAATTTTGCAGCTACTCCAACTACTTAACTTATGCAAAAGCACCTAAGTGCCCTCCTTACCAACCAAAATGCCCTTCTTACTTGCATAAATACCTTCCCTGCGTTCCTAAATACCCTCCTTACGTACCCAACTACCCTCCTAGTATACCTTAATACCCTCCTTACTTACTAAATACCCTCTTTACGTACATAAATACCATTTTTACTCAGCTAAATACCCTCCTTATTGACCTAAATATCCTCCTTGCCTACCCAAATAGCCTCCTTACGTCCCTAAATACCTCTTTACATACCTAAATACCATCTTTACTCAACAACATTCCATCCTTACTTACCTAAATACCATCATCAACTACATAAATAGCCTCTTTAATGATCAAAATACACTCCTTACCGTCTTAAGTACCTAAATGTCCTCCTTACGTACCTAAATACCCTCTGTACTTACAATGCCCTTAAGAACACCCTCCTTACGTACAAACATACCCTCCATACTTACAAAAATACCATCCTTACCCACCTAAATACCCTCCTTACTTACGTAAAATCTCTTCTTACTTACCTAAATACCCTTTTTACTTACTTAAATACTCTTTTTACGTACCTAAATACTCTTTTTACTTACCTAAATACTCTTCTTACTTACCTAAAAATCTTCTTACTTACCTAAATACTCTTCTTACTTACCTAAATACTTTTCTTACTTACCTAAATACTCTTTTTACTTACCTTAATACTCTTCTTTCTTACCTAAATACTCTCCTTACTTACCTAAATACTTTTTATACTTACGTAAATACTCTTCTTGCTTACTTTAATACTCTTCTTACTTGCCTAAATACCCTCCATACTTATCTAAATACCCTCCTTACTTACCTTAATACTCTTCCTACTTACCTAAATACTCTTCTTTCTTACTTACTTACGTCCAGCAAATAACCCGAATAAGTATGAGGCTCCTTTTCTAGTCCCAGTCGGATTTTCACCATTTTTGGTAGATGCATATGCTCACATTAAGCATGTGACTTGACTTGACTTACTGGACTCAAAGGCTCACGCATGTTTGCCCCTTACTCTCACTGCCTTCCCACATCGCCAATCTTGCCTGTTCATTGCTCTTATCTCAGCCGTCTCAATTAGAGCCTAGTATCTTTGCGAATTGGTCGATACAGCTCAAAGGTAGACGCCCAGGTGGTCTTCTACCAGTGAAATTTCCCTTGTAGGCTTGGAACTGGGCACTGTTTACTTCGCGGCGGTTCACGTAGCCGAAATAGCGCATACGTCGTTCCTGGATAGCATAAAGAATTGTTTACTCCGCTCGGAGTTCTGGATTTACGCGCTTCTGCTCCTTACCAAGCGCGAGATTCCTAAAATTGCTCTGAGGCAACACATTTCAATGGTCAGTAGTGACTTCCTCTCCATTTCACGCAATGTCCACATTTCACATGCGTAGATAGCGATTGGCATCACTAGTGCTTTATAAAGACGGAGCTTGAGTTTGATACTGATGCCTCTCTGCGACCAGATTTGTTTTTAAGTCTTCAAAAAGCAGATGAAGCCAGGTTTATTTGTCTCTTAATGCCCGCACTTGAGCTAGGAATGAGACTGCCAACGAACACAAACTCGTCAACCTTTTTAACGGGTGTACCTTCAATGATTATATCTCACGGGTCGCTGGAAATGATTTCACATTTGGCGGTATTCATTTTCATGCCCCACTTTCCGCATGCTCTTTCTACTTCCATAGTACTCATTTGCAATTTTCAAACATTGCTGACGGGAGAGTAGAGGCGTCTGCATAGCGGATGTCGGAGGAGAGATCGCTTTTAAGAGTAAATTGATTGTCAACATATGTCAATTCTGAGAAGACAAATTCCACGAACACATTAAAACGTGTGGGCGAGAGTATAAGCTCTGCCGGACCCCACCTTTAACTTTGAACCAGGATGTGAGATTGTCATCAATAGTTAGGTACACACTGAATGATTATACATTGTTTCGATAATCGAAACCATCGTAAGGTGGATTCCTATAGCATCCTTAACCAGCTGTTCAATGTATGGCTTCTGGGAGTAGCTAAGGTCAGTGTGTCTGTTCTTTGGTTTCCTGACTATAGAGTCATTATGGATTCCTGACCAAAACAACTAAGAGCAGTTCTAACCTTTGGTTCACTAAAGACCATTGCAACATACAGGGTGACAAAAAAAACACGATCATCACCAAAAGTCAAATATCTTCCGAATTTTTATTTAGATGGATACAAAACGTCAGCCACGTTAGGTCACGTCTATGTAGTAGACATTCCCAAAGTTTCAGGTCTGTACTACAAACACTCTTTGCTTTACTGGTGCTCCAAAATGTGCTCCAAATGAACTCCCCAACGCCGCAGGCAAACTTGGATCCGGCGGGCAAAGTTCTCGATAACCCTCCCGCATTTCCTCCCCTCGGGATCGCTCTTATGGCTGCTGTGATTGCTGCCTTTAGGTCAGAGATGGACTGGGGCTTGTTGCCACACACCCTGTCCTTCAGGTATCCCAACAGAAACAGCACACCTGCGGGGGGTGGCACCATCCTGCTGAAACCACTGGAGAGCCCTGATCACCCCTTTCCGTCGTCAAAATTCTCCTCACGGTATCCCGGTTGATTCCAAGCTCTTGGCTTGTTCGGTCTGCGGACAACAGAGTCTCTGACTGCAGCAAAGTTGTGTGGTGTCATTCATGATTTCGGCCGTCCAGAGTGTGATTGTCTGTTAGCGTCTTTACTATTGAGGTTATGCACAGTCCCATGCGTTCTGAACTTGTTCATCCATCTGTAAATCATTGAGTGGACGGGAAAGGAAGGACGGGAGGAAATCTGCTTCATATAGTCTTCACTTACATACAAATACAGATAAAATGCAAACTGTATATCCAAGTAGTAGTAAGCAGCGATTAATAACATGGTCTTTGAAAGCAAAAAGGTCTATATCCTAGAAAAAGCTGTTCTAATTAACGAAAGGCTGTTAAAACCGGCTCACCCTTAAGTGCAGTACACCAAGGTTATATAGTGCCATTGGATCCCCTTGGTTTGCTCCAAGTCGATAGAAGTCAACCGCTTGATTCCTGTTTATGTCAACTCCATGATGGCCATGGAACAAAATCTCTGCAATTTTACCCTGTAAAACAAAGACGTACGGTAATGTATATAACACTGTATTTAAATAGCATCCTTTCTATGACAAGAACATTCGGAGCGTTTAACAACTAGCATTCACCTCTCTGCGCAGACCCATTGTTAATAACATCCTCGTGATATACTCCCTGTGAGAGTACATACATAGCCACACATAGTGTATACATGTGAGGGTGTTCTTTGCATGATAGTCATGTGTGCCCATTTCACATAATAATATGGTTAAGTATTAAAGAAATCCCTATATTTAACAAGAATAGTAACTGTGAATTTCATACCCAACTGGCATGAGTTTGTTGCTGTACACACTCGACCATATACGCCTCTAGGGAATCCTGAAAGACGCGAGTTCCAACGAAACCTCACAAAATACACTTTTTCATTACTCAACCCTACAAAATCTAAGATCGCCAAGAAGTATCATTAATTACTCAATGGAAGATCGGTATAAAATGTATGGAAAAAAAGATAAAGGAAATGAAATTAAGCGATTACATTTAGGTATGCATGACTAGGCAATGGCGTCCAGCTAGCTTGTAATACCGTATTTAGGTGTTACTGTAATGTGTAGAATGGGTTTTAAATGATAGGTCATGGCAGTTCCATAACACTTTAAATTCGCATGGGTAGGTATAGGGCTTTAAGGCAGCA
This sequence comes from Carybdea cf. marsupialis auct. non (Linnaeus, 1758), assembly GCA_010016065.2. Taxonomy (NCBI): domain Eukaryota; kingdom Metazoa; phylum Cnidaria; class Cubozoa; order Carybdeida; family Carybdeidae; genus Carybdea; species Carybdea cf. marsupialis auct. non (Linnaeus, 1758). The sequence goes on from JAAAKL020018694.1 coordinate 3,966, forward strand.
GAGTTTCTGAGTCTCGCATGTTTTAGTACTTCACTTACTCTCTTAAGATTGCATGCGGGTTCCTTTTTTATAGCAGTTAGCCCGATGAGGAGGTTAAACTGTCGTATATAAGGAAACGATTTTGTCATCAACAGTAAAAAGAATAACAAAGGAAGTTAGCTTTAATCCGAAGCATGTCTAATTCTAAAAACTGCAAGAAAGAGAGAGAAATTTACGAGGATCAAAACGAATTACGTTACCCTTCTCCCCGTTATGTCAAATATGCAATCGATAAGCATAACAATAAAAGGAACAGGTGAGAAAAAAGCTCTATCTGTAAAACATAAGATACGACCAAGGCAAATAAATTACAAAATAAATCAATTGCGTCCGAATCAGTTGCACGGCAGGATTCTGGAGTGTTTCTGCCCACAATATTCCAAATTTTAAAGCAACAAAACTTCTTATGCAGAAGGTCAATATATATAAATTTAATGATGAGCAGACAAAGGGCGAAACAGTTCTGTCTGCAGATTGGGTATAAATTTAACCAAATATAAAACACTATAAAAAGGAAACCTGTGCCTCGCTTGATCCTCTGGCTGCCTGTTGCGATAGCCACTTTACAACATCCGATTTGGCCCCTCTAAAACCGGCAACTTTCTCCGCTTCATCAAGCCTGACCAGCTCTGAATGAGTCTGTTACAAAAAGAATAATTTTCAGAATAAAGTTACAGTGAAAACTCAAACCAAGTACAATAACATGCTTTCAACGGGATGGTGTTGCTGGACTTAATGGATACCCAGTCAAGACACTTTTAATGTCTCTCGAAAGTGAGTCTACTGAGGAATTTCTTTCTCCGTCATTTTCTGAAATGGTTGATCGAATACACATAAATATCTGAAACTATAACCTGTTTACTGACACTGGTATGCTTTGGGAGGAAACATGGTAACACGAGGCACATCCGGTAGTAATTTATACTTTGGCTTTATAAGATAAAAGCGTGCAACATCGATGTTGCTTTGTGACACGTTTAAAAAATGTTTTCTGTTCTTGGTGCATGGGATCCGGTCTACGTGGGTCGCATTTATATGAGATGGAATCTTCAACCTTAAAAATATTCATTGGACATATAATGTGATAGGAAACGACTCTGTTGTTTCATATCAGTCTTCATTAAATGGAAAAATGATAATAAATCATTAAGTTAAGCACTTCAATATTAGGGCCAGTACAATTAACAATTAACAATTAACAATTAACAATTGGAGATTACATCACAAGGGCATTGTGATTGGTCAATATCTACATGTGACCTTTACCCGATTGGATCTATGCTGGAATACTTTCAAAACTGAAGCCAAGCGAGTAAAAATAGAAGATTCAAACGAGTCCATGCTCGTCAATGATGGAGCGAACGCAAAGTGAGCAAGGTTTTGCTCGGTTCTTTTTGAGGTCGTGACCCTGCATACCGGGGCCAATAATACATTTATAAACCGAGTAAAAATAGTAGATTCAAACGAGTCCATGCTCATTAATTGTGGTGCAAACGCAAAGTGAGTAAGGTTTTGCTCGGTTCTATTTGAGGTCGTGACCCTGCATACCGGGGCCAATAATACATTTATAAACCAGCACCGGTGAAACGTACCAAGGGGAGTCCATCATCTACTTACATGTACTTCAGATTTTTCATTCTCGATCAAATGTTTGCTCAGTATTGCTGCGGACTTTATGTACCCTGAAACAAAAGCAAAAACAAATGACACTTGGTTAACAAGACATCTTGATTATCAGTTTGTGTTTCATCCTTGGGTATCGATATTACATTCTATCATTCATTACTCATAAAAATGACATGGACAAAAATTAAACACATTTCCACAGATACGAAATGTACCATATGAGAATTCATGACAATTAACACATCAAAAAAGGACTCGCAATAAAGTCTATGGCAACACTAGCAAACGCACTAAAGGATAAACGGCCACTGACAATTGTTGAGATGTGGTTTAAGCTTCGAAAGAGCACGACATAAATCAATGGACAGTTCTAAGTTTCAAATCAGTACAATAAGACATAGAAAATGTCAAAGGAAACACTGCACCCTGCCCTCTTAGTGTGCTCTAAACAGCTGGCAAGACGGGTCTCTTGGGCGTATATAGATTCCAACAGAAATTTCCATACAATTGCAGATACTAGTAGAGGTGTCGGACCTAAATAAAAAGGGTCACAGATTGTTTACTTTAATCTTTCTACGATGCCCGATCTACGAACAACGGGGATCCGATCCTTAAAAAGGATGGGGTTTCTAAGACTATAAACTGCACGAAACACAAACCTTACTTCTCAATACGCACAGGCCATGTCTAACAGTTTTCGAACCTTGGTACCCTTATGCTGGGAACAAGCTACACAAGAGATGTACAAAACACGTTTATGCACTGTCAGTTGCACCAGATGATAGCTAAAAATCTTATCAAGAACAGTATGTATACAATATCAATATGTTTATTCGTGTAGGAGGTGTGGCATCAGAAGCTACTATGAATGATGATCATTTGGCTGGAGTGAGATAAATATTTGATGTGTTGGCCTCGTTGGGTATCCTGAAGCTAAGATGCAAAATGTCAACAAGGAGCTGATAGCAAATCCCATCACAGAAGGCGCTTAGATCTAAAAGTATCAGTTGTGTAATCTCGCCATAGGAAATCATTGATAATTCAAGCGAAAGACGTTTCAACTTCGTGGTTTTTACGATAGGTCGACACCATCATGGGCTAAGGAATCTCGGTACGGCTGTGCCTCAGATGCTTATTAGTAACAGGCTTCTATCAGAACTGTGCAACTTTACGAATGTTTCTGATCAATCTGATTTCCTCGTAAGCGGGCGAACTACAAATAATTTCCAAATTCGACATGAGTAACTGTTGAAGGATCGATTTATCAGACCTTTTATAGCTGCATCAAAACATTGGGGGAATAAAGTAGGAATATGATCAAGTAAATCGAACGAGTTTGATAAGTATTTGATGGGTGTAAAAATATCCCTGTATGTGTAAGGCCTGAGATGGTTCATACTTTCCTAGCGAATTCATATGAAAATAAAAATCCCCGGCTATTAAAAGCAGTTCTTTACGAGTAAAGTCGTTTACATTGAGTCACAAATCTGTCAAGAAGAGGATATACTTCACTGCGGTCTGTAAACGGTAGTGACTTCCATACAAAAATTATGCTGTTGAAGAAAACATTTTCAGCTCAGGTCTCATGAAGCTAGTAGAAGAATGCCTACATCACCACCTGGCCCTTAAGATACTCGTGGTGGATCTACGAACCCAACGTCCATTTTTCTCCTTCTTTGCTTGATCAGAGCGTCACTCAATTAATTGTCATATTCCTTTAGCCACGCTTAAGTCAATAACAAACATGGCATTTTTTATACTACATGATGGTCACAATCTTAACATGAAAAGTGAGGGCAGCACTTAGTAAGATGAAGAAGAATACAGCCGAAGGACCTGACGAAGTTGTAACAGAGATGATAGTTGCACTGGAAGACTTTGGCATTGAGAAACTCACTGAAGTTCTGAACGAGGTGTATGACAACTGAGTAATCCCAGAAGACCTTAGTAAATCGATCTTCATAGGCCTACCAAAGAAACCTGGAGCAATCTATTGTGAACTATATAGAATGATAAGTTTAATGAGCCACCTGACAAAAATTATTCTGCGAATTTTTATGATGAGGGCAAGAAGTAAGATAATACTAGAGATAGGAAAAGAGCAGTTTGTTCAGGGTGCTAGTGCAAGGAATGCAATTTTTGTACTGAGAATGTTAATGGAAAGAGCTATTGAAAAGCAGAAAGATTTGTATGTCTGTTTTATTGATTACAAAAAAGCTTTCGACAAAGTAAAACGTACAGAACTTTTCAATTTGCTTGAAGGTGTAGGTCTTGATGGAAAGGATTTGAGAGTTCTGCAAAATCTATACTGGGAGCAGACAGTATGCATGCGATTAGGTGGGGACATAAGTTTATATACAAGCATTGGAAGAGGAGTTTGTCAAGGATGTGTATTTAGCCTAGATTATTCTAAAAGATCTGGCATCATCAGGTCAGAACATTAACAACTTGAGATATGCAGATGACACTGTCTTGATTGCAGAATCAGAAGGAAAGCTGCAAGAGCAAAACAGTACAAGATAACAATTGGTGACACACTAATAAAACAAGTGCAGAAATTCAACTACCTTGGCAGCATGATAACTACAGATGGCAAATGTGATATGGAAATCTGGAAAGGAATCAGAATGGCAAAAAGGGTGTTTGAAAAGCTTGGAAGCATAATGAAGAGCAGCAAAATTTCCATGCCAACTAAGATCAAAATGCTTAATTATTATTTGTCCTCCATTCTTACATATGGTAGTGAATGCTGGACAATATCACCAGGAATTAAAAAGCAAGTTGAAGCAGCACAGGTATGGTTCTCAGAAGGATGATGAGAATATCTTGGACAGAGAGAAGGTTAAATGAGGAAGTGCTGCAAAGAGTAGGAACAGTGTGTTGTCTTCTAAAAGCAATTCGAAAAAGACAACTTGAATTTCTAGGACACATAATGAGAAAGGAGGAGCTAGAGCATCTTAGTGTTACAGGTATGATCAGCGGAAAGTGAAGCAGAGGAAGGCAAAGATTAACTTACATATCCAGCCTAAGTAGATGGATGAGCAAGAGCTGTTAATGACACCAAAAGATAGGAAAGGTGGAAGTCCATGATCACCAATGTCCTTGTGGGGCATGGCACTTGAAGAAGATGTTAGATCAGTCCACAAAAGTGTCACATGATGCCTGATGCATGATGTCAACCTACAGAGCCATTGCACTACTCTTAAAACTAGGGGAAAAGTTTATTTGTTTCTTGTCAAAGAATGAAACAAAAAGTTAGCATCAAACTGCAAGCAACTCAATATGTTTTTATACTTGGTTATGGCACAGAGTGTTTTATTGTTCTGTAAATAATAGAGAAAGCTGAGAAAAACAAGATTTGCTGGTAGTTTTCATCTTTTTCAAATTTCAAATCTGCATTTGATATGGTATGGAGAAAGGGATGTACTGAACTCAGATAAACTGTGCCTGCTCTGGAAAAATTAGTGAAAAGATACTATGGTGCTGACAAGTTCGAAGATACCACATCTGTTTAAGCGTAAGGATTTGGAAAGAGGAACCATGTGGAACTACATCATATTTTGGATGCTAGTCAATGAGATTATTGACAGTGTTCCTTTCTCAAGCCTGTTAATGACCAGGAAGAAGAGTATTGTTCCTTTGTTACTGGTAAGGCAGAAGTTGATCCTCCCTGAGCACATTTAACTCCAAGACTTATGTTAACTGCTCTTAAAGTATCCATGACCAGTGCTTTAGTGAGACTAGAACTAATCACTAAATTGAACCATTGAATTTCAAAGTTTGAATAGATACTAGAGAAATAAAAAAGTATGTCACCAACAGGTTGGGGATATACTTTTTTATTTGTCTAGAATGAATATCTATTAACAATTCTCATTCAAATACTCCCTTTTCAAAACCAGTTTAAAGAATATTAGTGGGAAAAAGTGAAATAGTGCTGGTATACATGCACAAATAAGTCAAGTGATTCAAGTATTCGTAGACAATCAAATGTAGCAGCAGTTGAAGAGATGTTACTGTTCTTGAATTATGGTATCACATCAATTTAAAAGATAACCCAGCTGACAAGGCTTCAAATGACTAAAAGCAAAAAGCTAAGCTAGATGAAAATTACAACAAAGCCAAAAGAATTGCGTGTTTCAAAACAAGCAAATATGCAAAAGGCTACATTGTGTTACATCAGTTAGAATCTTACTGCTTGAATTGCTTCAACAAGTTTCAAAGAGCAAAAATGGCAGTAGCTCCCTACATTCAATTATACAGGAACTTTATGGTGGGCAATAGTAAAGACTGTAAACCCAAAGATGGTAACTCCTTTGTAACAGGATTCTTTACTGGCAAAAGCTAGCACAAGTAGAAAGGGTTATCCTGAAAAGCACTAGAGGATAACACTTTAAAAAAGTAGCAAGAACAGTTAAGAGCAATACGGGAGTTTCCAGTTACACTGTTTCCCCCGGAAATCTCGATTTGAAACGTTTTCAAAATGAGGTTTGAGAAAA
>JAAAKL020018695.1:0-10128 GCA_010016065.2 Carybdea cf. marsupialis auct. non (Linnaeus, 1758)
ACTTTACCATTGCACTAAATAGTGCAATAGTAAAGTCGACAATCCGGCTAGTCGATCCCGAATTCTCACCACCACCAAAACCAATTTTAAACGACGTACACATTCATTCGAATCGAGAGTACATAATGGACGCCACGTTAACTTAAAACAAAACTCCACACAGAATTTTATTTCTCACTTCGTAATTACCAAATATAAATTGTCCAAAATCTATAATTTTTACCCGAAAAGATCAGGAATTTTACGAGACTGGTGGGCATGCAACCTCCCCTCAGCCCCTATTGTCTTTATCTCCACTCTTTTTGTTATTAGTATGTTTAGTTCATCATTATTTTGCTTCAGTTTATGTACGAATTTAATTCTTGAACACTTTTAATGGTTGACTTTATGAAAGAGATATTATATTATAGAAACATTTAGGGCACTATGTCTCTTACCTGTTATACCATCGCTGTTGACGAACAATAAGTGGCAGCTTTATTACATAATTCATATAAAGTTTAGTGTCTGCTTCCAATTTAGTGACTATGTGATACAGTTATAGCGCCATACATATGATAAAGCATATGATTAAGGATATGATAAAGCATAAGTTCACTAAAAACTGAACTGAAGGGGTTGAATGTATCGGGCCCGTTGCATTGAATTATAAGAGGTCGTGTTCGGAGGAATTGGCCTACATGCAAACATGGGGATCGCTAGCTGAAGAGATATTTATGGCAAGTATCCCCTACTACTTTCGGATAAAATTACTGAACGCAAGGGGAAAATTGCATTGCGGGTATACCAAGGGTCCTAAATCCCCATTTGAACACTTGGAGGGAAGCTGGCATGGTATAAAGAAACAATTTGGGTGGTCAGCCATCCATATTTGAGAGAAAAGCCACAAAGCCCACAAGAAATCTCATTTTGGAGTTGGGACTTTATGATAGGTGACCAGGGTGGGTCCATGTAGAAAAAGGCAGCTGACAAGCCCTCATTTAGAGAAATTTCAGGTCAGCTGCACATTTTCAGGTAGTATAATGATTTCTGAAGACGTTAAGGAAAAAATTGAGCTGGGACCTTATGGGGGGCCAAAGAGCCCTCAAATTGGCCATAATTGAGATCAGCACCAAAAACTCTACTTAGGGGCTGAGTTTCGTGCTGGGACCTTATGGAGGGCCTAAAGCCAAAATTTTGGGAATGAGAAACGGGCATACTCCAGCATCCCAAGAGCTTTGAGCCAGCTGACCACTGGAATCCGAATGACCATCAAACGCTTCACTGATCTACACCAATGGTAGCTTGGGACCTTATGGAGGATATATTTCGTCACTGGCTCCTGGACTATAATACGTTTAAAATAGGTAATCATTTTCTTATTATAGGGTTTTTTATTTTAGTTACAAAAATCTTTCTAGGTTATAACAAATCTTCTGTTACAAAATACGCTCATTTGAAGGATTTCTGTTGTCACGCTTAGTCTTATTGAAACATAACTTTTAATTCATATCGACACGAACAGGTAGTTTCGAAAATTCGATTATGAACCAACTTATTTGATCAGATTTCAATTGATTTTACCTGATTTCACCTGATTTCAATTGATTTCACTTGACTTGACCTGATGTCAGTGATTTGCCTTGATTTCACCTGATTTCTACCAGATTTCTCGTAAAGGTGTACGAGATTTCAGAAGTGATTTACCCCTCGGTCCTAACTAGGGTATTTGATTAACGAATCATACTCAGCATCGGCTGCTTTCTTTCATTTAATGGAATGTTCTCCAGTCCATGATTCCGTTGCAGATTTTGGCTCTTCAATGTTTGCCATGCGTCGGACGAAAATGCTAATTCGACTTCCTCCTCGTCATCAGTTGAAGGTATTCTATCGATTGTTTCACTATCTACAGCTTCTCCAAAACGAACTGACGGTTGTCGTTCACGTTTTGTTCTTCCTCCGAGTTGTTCTCAACCATTTCGTTATCTTCACTGTTACTTTCCTCTTCGTAATCGTCCATTGGATAAAACTGCGCATACGTTTCGCTTGATTGCTAGTGCGTCTCGTTCCGAAGTTTGTCATAACGTTCCTCAAAACAATTAAGCCTCTGCTCAAAGCTACTTTCGAGTTTCAGGATCATAAATGCGGTAATCTTTAGATTTATCGGCATATCCTAGGAAAATAGCTTTCTTCGCTTTTGGATCCAGCTTTTGACTATTAGCATCAGGGATATGAACATAACCGACGCATCCGAATACTTTGAGGTACTTCACAGTTGGCTTTCTCTTAAACCATGCTTCATATGGCGTCGCACCTTTCAGAGTGCTTACAGGACTCCTGCTATGCAAATATGCCGCCGTGTTAACTGCATCTGCCCAAAAGGATGTCAGCAATTTCGAATGATACAATATTGATCAAGCTCGTTCGATCAACGTTCTATTCATGTATTCCGCTACGCCATTTAATTCGGGTTTCCATGGCAATGTAAACTTCTGTAAGATTCCCTTGCTCCTACAAAATCGATCAAATTGATTTGAGCGATATTCACCTCCGTTGTCCGAGACTAGTTTCTTCTCCACCATGACGACATACTCTTGAAATTTGGCAAAAACTTCGGATTTCGCTTTCAAGAAGAATACAATCGTCATCCTCGAATGATCATTGATAAACGTTAATACGTACCGAGCACCACCATTCGCATTTACTTGCATAGGGTCACACATATGACAGGGACGGAGGAACAGGGGGCAGCTGGGGGCCATTTGCCAAATCTCTTTTTTGTCCTTGACGACTTTTTAGCTTTATCAAAATTGAAATTGATTGCGACAGACATTCTGTCACATTCACAGCAAAATATGCAAGTTGAGACACACAACAGATTTTGCTTCTGCATACTGTGGAACGTGAAGAAGTAAAATTGAACCCAGCCTACTTGGCCCTCTCAATCTGCCTTACCTTTCCCTGCATCAGAGTAATTAACGTCTAAAAGCCGTGATGATCGTTCTTTAAGAGTGTTGGGGAATGACTCCTTAGCTTGCTTTCCCAACATACATCCTTCGCACTGTCATAACTCGTTGAATTGCAATTCATGTCCTCCAGAAGCGATTTATCAATCATCATTCTCACGTGATCATACCCTAAATGTCCTAATCTTTGGCGTCATAGTTCTATCGAAGGTACACTAGTAGACTTTACAGCATTTGCAGATGTATCTACTTTGCTATTGAACATATACAAAGAACCATCCTTAGACGCTGTAGCAACCACACCTTTTGTAGTAGAAATGGTACAATAGTCTCCAGTAAATAAGACCTTTCCACCATTCTTGGTAACTGATGGTACAGATATGAGATTCCGCTTAATATCTGGAACATGTACATCATTACCAAAAATAATTTTACTGTCTTTACTGTCACTTAACTTGAAGGTTAACGAAATTAAACTTTACCCTTATGTGTGGAGTACACCATTGTCTGCTAGGTATATTGTTCGGTTACTATGGAAAGCTTCGTAACCTTTCATGTTGCTATTTGTTGTGGACATGTGCTGCGTTGCTCGGGCGTCAATAATCCACGCTTAGGAGGATTCCATTGTTTTCAAGGCTTGGTCTGACGACAACAAAGTTTCATTGTTACTTGCTTTTGTCGTTCCTCTACTTCGTCCCCAGTTTCCTGACTTCGATCTCTGATTGGCTGGTTTCACGCGGCAATCCCTAATAATGTTTCCGATTCGATCGCAGCCATGGCAACAGCCTGTTTCTCCACGTGCAGATTTTGATCCCTTGGTACTCCAGTTTCTCCTTGAAACAAAGGCTTGATCAGCTAATGGCGTATCTTTGGTACTGATAATTGCCCTATCTAAAACTGTCCAAATCAGTCCTTTGACCTTTTACCAAGATAAACTGTCCTCTCCTATCGTATCCAGTGTAGTTCTCAAATTATCGTAAGTCGCTGGTAGTTTCCCTAACACATTTCACAGAAAACGTCTTCAGACATAGATCCTCCCATCCCTAGTAACTGATGACGAAGACGGCACATGTTGTCCAGAAATTTCGTACCGTCCTCTCCTTCTGCCATTCGTTCTCGCGAAATTTTGTCCCGAATGTCTATTCTTCTGACCAGAGATTTTCGCTGGAACTGTTGCTTTAGAGTATTCCATGTCTCTTCTGGTTTTTTCTGGTTCTAACGTGGACCAACTGACTGTCACCAACGTTCATACAAAATAGAGTTCTTGCTTCACTGTCCTTATCCACAAACGCTGCTCTCTCTAGATTACTAGCATCATTTTTTAGTGCTTTCTCTTCTGTAGCATATCCATAAATCTTCTTCGCAATTAATAACGTATCCATTCGAAATTTCCAGTTTTCGTAGTTTGCTCTATCGAGCGGTGCAATTTTTACACCAAAGTCGGACTTATTCATTTCCAATCCGAAATGAAATCGAAAAACTCCAAAATAAACTATAGCTTACGTCATGATACTTTTCTATCGAAAACCAGGCGCTCCTGGGCACCATAACCTGTTGAAATACAGAGCTAGCGCATTAAATTAAAAGGAGATAAACGAGAGAGACCACTTCATCATGAAACTTCCATAGTGAACAACAAGAAACTGTAATGAGCTCAATTAAGCTTTCATAAATAAAGAGCTATTCATAGGGGGCTGATAAATAGCTTACGTAACATACAATACTTTTCAACAAAATCAATGCAAAACTAATGTTCAATCAGTTATCATTGATCAGAATTAGTTTAAGTTAGGTGCTATTCAGCTCTTCTTGAATGTTAATATTACCAATTCTTTGACATTTTGATAATTTCTTCGCTTCATTACCAATGTTTTTATATCAAGAAACAAAAGATGCTAGCTGGTTTACATTTCCTTGTTTTGGCCGTGGTTCATTATGATCACAAGTAGATCCCAAAGGAGAAAATTCAGAAATAAAGAAATATTTTTGAATCTCTAATGTGCGAAGCGTTAAGGAAAAAATATAAATGCCATATATGGACCAATTGAAAAGATAACAAGCACGCCTTTCCCCAAAATTTTTCGGGGTGGGATGGGGGTGGAAGGTGGCACTGATTGTAGTGATCCGCAATGATTGGGCTGAAAGTCTGAAATGTTCGACTTTTACAGTTTTTTCTTTCCCTAAATGGCACTTCTCTGGGTACAAACTATTTTAAATCTGAACTTTCTTGCAAAACGCAATGAGGCATAAAATGTGGAATCCTCTTCAGTGCAAACATATTTGTTTGTGAAGCAATACCTTATTGTTCTCTGTCATATCATGAAAAAAATGTGTTGTCTTGGCTTATTCTCAATTACCCTTTCGTTAACTTAATTCTGGGGGTACGTTAAAGGAAAATCCATTGCAAGGAAGTAAATGAATAAAGTAGGCAATCGCTGTTAATACCCGTACTGTAGTTACATTTACTTAAGATGCAATACAAGAGAAGTCCATGTATAATTGGACCGTACTTCGGCTTTCACAGTGTAACCTTGCTGAAGTGTAAGTTCATGACGTCAATCCCAGAACTTGTGAACACGATTGACGTCTATCAAGTGAAGGCCAGTGGATTTAGTTTTATCCGTTGGAAGAAATCACAATCTGTGGAATGCAAGTCCCTAGTGAGGCTGACTGGTGGTTGCTGCTGTTCATATGTCGACCCAAATTTATAGTACGATGACCATGATAATGTTACATAAGACCATGGGTAATAAATAAATAAATACCTAGGGTATAGTCGGATTTTGTCAATAAACAGACCGCACAGTTCCACTCCTAGATAATTCTGCCAGACATCATAATAAGAGTGGATGCCAAACTGTGTCACGATGGCTTTCTCTCGAAGACTATGAAATAGTTTGTATGATAGAACGTTCATATTTATTAAAGGCATCCGCAAAACTGAATAGAGTCCAAGGAATATCCGTTTATTCAGAAAGTGACGTATTATGTATGTTGACATTTTTTCGATCCTTTACGTGAGAGTCGTGGGCGTCAATACATATTGGCATTTATAATGCCATTGCACTTGAGAATCATCAATTTTAAAAAGAGCATGTTTGGTATATGAATTGACTGGCGCCATTTGTTCGTCTTCAGTGCCTTGTGACAGATAAATGCAAGCTCTTCTACCTGGACATAGAATTCATTTCCCTTATTGCCTCACTTCATTTAGAATCACACTTGCATTTTCCTTAGAAACCAAACTGCATATATTCGTTGTCTCTAGCCACAGATCTCTTGTCAGAAGGCTTCTATGTAAGATGATATATTAGTTGCAGTCAATAAATCACTCATCTCTTGTTTCTGCTCCCTCGCGTTAATCTGTGTTTCTGTATGCTTTTACGGTCATTGTAGAATTCTAGTGTACCATTAGGCGCAAGATCAGATGGAAGAAAGTTGTCTCTACATTTAATGAGAAGGTCTGGAAGCCCTTAAATTCGCATCACTGCTACCATTAAAGCCCACAAATGCGTTAAGTTTGCCACTAGGATGAGGTCAGTTTCATATTAAATAATTTCCATTCGTGATTTCGGCTAAAAATACCATTTAGTTTTGGCGGTCTCCTGTAAAGCAAAAGATGTTATTCACAAGGTTTGTCTACTACTGAAGTGAGCAATAGCTGTTAAAGCCGCAACTGTATATTGATGGTTCGTTAAGGTGACATTTTACAAAAGCACGTGAACAATTACTACATTCAATAGGTGTTTGCTTGGATATGTGGTACCATGTGATGAAAGATTGAAATGATTCAGTGAAGGATCATTTAAACCCTCTCCAAAATCCAAAAAACCTCTCATTCCGAAGTCAAACTATCTGGAATTATGTTAGCTGATACATTTGTATTTCTTAGGAGCGTCCCACTCCTTTTCTATGCGCCAATAAGATGAAATAGGTTATTCTCACCTGATTAAAATGCAGGCAAACAATATGTGTCTCTTTGTTCAAAGCGCATAACCAACTACCTGCATGATCATGGTATGTAAACACGCTGTTGCAGAGCCCACTGGGGAGATAGTGACTGTAATAAACTTTACAGTTTTGTTCTTACAAGACTTTTGTGCTGTGTAGGATATCGCCGTCAATATAAGAGATTCCCAAACAATTTATTAAATGTCTCTTTCTCTCCCTGGCGATACCTCTCTGGCCTTCATCCTACCTGCTTCCATGATAACATGAACTTAAAGTAGTAATGTGTATTCCATTCAACATCACATCAATAAAAGGAAAGACTTGACTAAAAATATGAAAAGGCCCCTTTTCTAGGTTAAAACGCTTCTTGATCAAAATAAATATTACCCTATTGCAGCTCATGAAACTCTTCCTTGCCCGAAGCTGGTCGGACTTGGGTTCTTTCACCAATGGTGGTTAAACATTCTCATGATTGTTTCATCACACTTTCATCTGCAGATGGTGTGATGATGCTTCTCACGTCCTGCTGATCGTTTCCGTAAGGTATTAATGATCAAGCCCAAATACACTGAATTCTCAACTCAAACAATCTTTTCACCATCTAGAATGAACTTTTCCTTTTGCGTCCTTGATCTATTCATTACCATTATTTATTGTTTCTTGGCATTCAGTAGCAGGTTGCATTTTTTGGTGACATCTTAGGCTTGCTTGACGAGTGAAAGTAGCTCCTCCTTACTTGAACGAAGGGTAGTAGTGTCATTGGCAAAATGTAAGTTAACATCTGATTCTCTCTGTCTATATGGCACTCTCGAAGTTGTCAGCAATTCCTGCATCATATCTTCAGCATAAATATCATGAAGGCAAGGAGAAATGACACAACTTTGCCGTTCTCCTTATCCAATATTAAACCGATCAGTCTCATTACTAGGGGCTCTTCTACTTGTCTCACTCTGTGAGTGAAGATTGGCCAGGAACAGTGCATTGCTCTACAATAGCTACTATCTACCATTGCCTTCTACAACATCTGGTGACGGATACAGTGAAATACCTTTGACTTAGCAATAGAACATATGTATAAAAGCATGTTGTAATTTTTGGAGGTTCCAACAATATCTCTAATATTTACAATTTGTTCATTGTTTTCTCTGCCTCTACAAAACCGCTTTTCCTTCTACCCCATCCGACTCATATCTGTTTCAACGTTTGTTTTTGACTTTGCTGGTTTTATACGTGTTACACTCTTGATTTAACTTGGCCCACGGTGATCTATCTCCAGCAAACAAAAACTAAATGCTTTTCGTCTTACTTCAGAAACGTGAATAGCCCTGTCTTTCAACCATATATTATTTATACTTCTTTGTAACGTGGTTCTAAGCTTCTGCCTGAATGATATCTCTTGTGTACTTCCAAGATTAATTGGACGTCGCTTTTTCTTCAGCCTTTCGTGCAAGTTCTCTGAATCTGTTTGTTAATGCCACCTTACATCGATCACATGGTATTGCTTTACATTGCCTTGTTTTCTTAATTTTTTTAAACTTTATTTTTATCTTTGGTAGAGGTACCTAGTGGTACATACCACAATCAGCAGTTGGTTTAGTCTTGATGTTCAGGACTCAAATCTCCATCGTCTATTTTATAGGGGTGTAACCAATTTGGTTACGTCTATATCCTGGGACATTCTCCATGTATAAAGCCTTTCTGGGTGATTTATAGGTATTATTGCTTATTGCCATGTCATGAACAATGCCTAATCCCTTCGGGTGATTTCCACTCCCATGCCATTAGACCCCACACTCAATGGTGGACTTGCCTATCTTTACATTCCAGTCAACGATTATTATCACTATGTCCCAGTTGCAAGTTCTAACCAGAGTCAACTGCACAGCAAAGTATAATTCATCAATTTCTTTTTATAAGGATTAAAACCTGTACTATATTCGAAATACCTGTTTCAATGGGAAGTAGAAGCTGTAGAAATAGCTCGAGTCTTATTGTGAGGAACATCGGTGCATAAAGAAAAGGCCGAACTCACGTAATTTCTTGTCAATTTTTCGATATCGGTTTTATTTCTTGAGAAGCGCCTCCTAAAATGGCGAGTAAGCCTTTGCTGACCACATATTTCAAACATTTTTTCTCTTCTACTACTTACAAGTCTAACTGGACTTTCGCTCTTCTTTCAACTTGTTTATCTATGCTGCTTGATGTATACCGGGGTTCTTTATCGTTATAGAGTGCATGTCCCCCACCTCCGCAAACACACAAACACGGACACAATGTAAATGGAATCGGTGTTTTCAAGTAGCCTAATATTCAATGAACCTTGGTCTGTGCCATGAGACGACCAGAATCAAAATGTGTACAAAAATGAAGCTAGAAACGAGGAATCCTCTGACTTGGTGTTGGATACTCCTAGTGGGCTGCTACCGACAGATTTTGCCTACACGTACATCTCGTGGAGGATGCAGACCAAGAAGCAAGTTATGTGCACATCTCTTAACAACCCGATTCCTTTTTATGTAGGCCTAAATAATTCCTGATATCTATTATTTGTGTTACTGCAAATGTCGATTGTAGATTGTTATAGATTTACCATTAACAGACAACAATAGTGACGAAATAGTCCTCGGTAGAAATCTTCTTCTTGTTATAATTGTAGTGGAAATATGCTGTGGAGCGACAATATTTTGCCTTCTTCCCTCCCTTTGATACTCAGTGCCCAAATAAATAACATATTGCCACTGGATTATTCTGTTAGTTAGCTACTAAAACAGAGGCTATGATTATCATCTTTGTATGTGCATTGTCGAACTACTAACGCCCATTCAGCAATATTAAGTAAACTTGAATTTTAATTCATGCATCATCGTATTTCTATGGTGCTGCTGGTTCATGGATCAGTTAGATTTTTTCTAAGCTAAATAGTGCGTTGAGGATTTAAATACTGATATCACATTTAACGACATTTCAAACTGAAAAAGAGAATTGAAATGAAAGGAGAAGTATCACTTAATTTATTCTAAACATATGTCTGTAAAAAAATAAGCTGATCGTAAAGTAGAGATGGAATCCGATACATAATTATACGGTGTTGAATATAATTCTCGTTTGCAAGCGCTGATTCTTCGAATCGCTTAAAATCAGGGACGCAAAAAGTTGACGAGGGTTTCAATTTTCTGTCTAATCAATCATCCATCTCCGCCTCGTCACAATCTCGATCTCAATCTCAGTCTGA
>JAAAKL020018696.1:0-10128 GCA_010016065.2 Carybdea cf. marsupialis auct. non (Linnaeus, 1758)
TATTTTCCAACATTGGATATCAATATGGTGATATACTTTATTTTCCAAAGTTGGATATCAATATGGTGAAATACTTTATTTTCCAAAATAATTACATATGAATTTATTTTTATAAAATTGATTCCATGCATGGAGCAATGTACTCCAATTTTCCCTTCCAAAGGGATTACTTGGTCGAAGGCGTAATTTAATCTGACACATTTTGTGTCTATGCAGAACTAGAATGACTATACTCTTTTCTGCTAATCGTAAGGATTATGTTTATAAATGTTTTAAAAATTATTATGGCAGATAAATATTGAATAAAAACGGAAAGGACCCAAAACGACTAAGCCATCCCTGATACAGTTCCGGATCAATGAGATACAAAGACTGACGTTAAAATATAATCGATATAAAACAAGAATAAGTCTAGAACGGCAGAGGAACACTAAATAGTATTTTAATTATGTTTCGGCAAGTCAACCGAGCCTTCTTTAGAGTTGTTGACTCAACTGACTGTGCGGCGTAAAAACCGAAAATCTTCAAAACCCTTTGCAAAACAATGATCGCTACTCAACGTCACACGCTTTTAGCTTTTAGTTTGTAGCCGAGGGAGATAGATTGCGTTGTCATGGTAACATCCACGGACTGATCATCTTTAATCATACATTTTGTGGAAGTAATTAAATACTGCGCAATCTCGAATGTTTTTTCTTTTATTTATTGTTGCAATTGAGCTTAGCCGCTGTGGTCTAGTGGTTTAGGACGCGCACGCCAGAGGTTGTGGGTTCGAATCTCGCCTAGCCCTATATAAAGAGTATCGGTTGGGGAAGGCGACGGGAGACCACCCATGTAAATGTGCTCTCTCCCCAGGACGTTGCTCGCTCTGGCTGGGAAATAGGCTACGCTCTAAATCGGGTATGCCACCAAAAAAAAGTTGAGCTTAATAGTGATTTTTATATTTTGTTTTACAGTTATTTTTGTCGTTCCTTTACCCTTTTCCTGTTGTCTCCTTTTCTCCTTTTTCTCAGTTACTGTTCGAGTTTACAAACTCCCGTTAAAAAACTAGGTTAAAATGACAGGAATGTCGCTTTAACAATCCAGGTGCTTTGCTTGTGTAGACCGTTGCAGCTCCGCGACAAATCATTTCTGATTACTAGCAAATAGATTCTGAACCTAGCAGGTCGTTGTCGTGAATGATCCCGTGATAGACAATTCGTCCAGTCTCAGATTCTACCAAGATATTGCTGGACTTTTTGTAGCGAATATCAGCCACGTTTGGCGACTACTTATGTAGGATAACAGAAACTTACAGCAAGCAGTTCCTTGCCGTGGTTGGTCAGGTCGTGATGAATTGTCATTCATTTCATCTTGCAAATTTTTGACAGCTGCTTTAAGAAAGCAAGTGTCAGTAATGTACTGGGCCTGTTATACAGGGCTGTCTATAGGGGGTGGGTGGGGTTGGAGGGCCGGGGCCCGCAAAAAAAATTTTTTCTGTGAAAAAAACAGCCTTAGGCGTTTTGCCTAGAAACCTACTGGGACCCGGTGTTATCAAATACCCCGGGGCCCGCACAGGTTCTCGACAGTCCTGTTGTTATATGGAAAGTGGTTATTTTTGTCTTTCGTTTGTCAATTATATAGCGATTGAGAATGGCTATGTGTCTTCAAAAGTCATTATGCTGGTTTCATCATCCTGTATTAACTAATAATATCGAGTAGCAATTTAAGTTGGTTTAGTCGAGTTAAGCTTTTCATAACCCGACAGGAAAAGGCCAGCTGGAACAGTAAACGTATCTTTTTCTGCCCTCGCAGGAATTTAGGAACAACTTCCGTCATAACCTTTACGTCGAGAGCCTTTGCCAAGGAAACATAACTGCAAAGGTATGAGCTGTATCTTATCCTATCGAAGGGAAAATTAATACCTCCTTCGACAACATTACTTATTTCATAGAGATACCTCTGGTCCATTGAGTGTTGCCGTAGTATTACAACCAGTTTGGCAGTGGATTGATGACGGTCGTGAAGACATACATGGTCGAATGATAGATTCTTTTAGACTTTAATTGCTGTGGTTAGATTATTTCGTGGTCATTTTTTTACCTTATATCAACGCGGTATTCGTTTTTAGGGTATTCACTCGTAAGATAACCCAAGCTTGAATATGCCCTACGGTTATTGATGGTAAATGTTGAATAAGTGCAGTTCTGAGTTAAGACATGGCTTTCGATTTATACCTTATTTCCTCTAATAAACGTCTCCCTCTGATAAACGTCGCTCTCTAATAAACGCCGTATGTCCAGATGAGCGTTTGAAATAAACGTCGCCCTCTGCTAAACGCCGCATGTCCAGCCGAGCATTTGAAATAAACGCCGCCCTCTGATAAACGCTGCATCATGAAAAGGGGCGTTTATTAGGATACAAACCGAGATGATATTCACTTGTAATGTTCGTATTTATCACACCATCTTTTTGTTACGTTTTTTTGAAACATTGGTTGGTCTACCTAATTAGTCATTTTGTAATAAACGTCGCCCTTTAATAAATGCCTGACCTTAAACTTGGGTTTTGTAATAAACAACGGGGCGTTTATTAAAGGTAATACTATAACTATGAAACATCTTTGAATGAGCTATGAAATCTGAAACATTTTCTTGCCTTAAGACACCATTGGAATTAACAACAGGGCTAAAGCTGATGAAACATGTGGCTGGAAGGTAGCAAGTCACCAAGCTACATCTGCAGCTGGCTTTAAGCAAGTGTAAGATGAATTGTGCCTACACCGACTGCGCTCTTGGAGTATGCAGACGTCATCCAGCCACTCAAACGATCGGATAGTTTTGCAGCTTGTATCCATTTCAAGACAAAGAGGGTGCCAGATAGCGTAAAGCAATGGAGCGACCGAGCGGAGAGAGTTAACGACTTTGACGTTTCGGTTTAAGAATAATTGAAGGGGATGGTTTCGATGACGTCATTTGTAAACTACCCTCTTGTTTCGAAAACTTGTTAATAAGGCCTTGATATTTTAATTATCTTGTGTTTGTGTTTCCATATTTATTGTTTATCCTTTTTGTCATTTGCGTAAAAGGACTCCGTCAGATTTCAAGAGTACTTGTACGAAAACATCCTTAGCAGTCATATGAAAACACTGCATGTGCCAAAGGTAAGAAGTATTACACGTCAATCTACGGTAAAAGTGTAAAACCACGGTAGAAAGGATTATGGCAAGGAGAAAGCTAAGACCTCCTATTTTTCATGTCTTTTTGAATGGACTAGCAATTATCAAGGCTCAAAACCACTCAATGATGAAGAGCTACTATGCTGTATAACTCCTGGTAAGGAGACGCGTTCCCACGCGCACTGTGTTGGCTAGAGCTCATCAGTAAGCTTTCCTTGTCAGCCATAAGTGCAAGATAAACCTCATTTGTAAGCCTCAAATACAGAGAATTATTGCAATGGCCATTAACAGCAAGAAGCGTGTTACAGACCGCGATTTAAACGTCCTTTGAACTCGAACTCCTCAAAGTAAACAATGTTTGTATAACTCTCCCTTGTTTACAGCATTACTCTCTTTTTCGCCGTTGTACAATTTCAGATTCAATTAATCAACTCCATGAAATATTCCGGTCCGATCAAATGAAGCTTTAATGTTTTATGAAGGATATTTTTCAATTTTCATTGTATTTTGAGTTTTCACTCTATTACTTCTTTTCTTTTCCCCTCAACCCCTATATTTGTTATTACGATGATCGTATGTTTGGAGAAACAGCCCGGTTCGATAGTTCAGAACAGACAAAGAACAGTACAACGAACCAATGATTAACTTCGGAAACTGCATTTTTCTTTCAGTTTTCAATCATGGACTTGCCAAGCATTTGTGTTAAAAATAGCCCAGTATTTATTCATGTGTCATATCACATACTTGATAAACTAATTGCAAGAGAGGAAGTGTCGCCATTATGTGAATTTTGCGCTGTGAACCCATCTTAAAATGCTGGATTCTGAGGCGAGTCGTGTGTAGAAATACAAAAACAACTGCAATAGAACGACATGGGAATTACTTCTTTTATCACGGAAAAAATACTTGACTTACCAATCTCCCCTCCCGGCTTTGGTTTTATGTTACAATGAGCGTCTCTCTAAGATTCTCGCTAAACTCTCCCGTCTCATTACTTGAAAATATATTCACGTCCTTGCGAGCTATCGAATCCTTATGCCCAAAAGAAGGAAAATAGCTACAGAGAAGATTGTGAAAGAAAGGAAGGGAGGAACGAGGAAAAATAGCTGATATGGAAATGCATCAAACAAATACTCAAGGTGGAACATGGGCGGTTGGCACACAGACGATTGTTGTGACCAGTGTCTGGTGGAAACACGTACCGATATGAGCCTGTTATTTTTCAAGTTTTATGCCAATGATCAGCCCTCGTGAAGAATTTTTTTTATAAGCGGGACTGTTTTAAAATTGAAGTGTCCAACTTTGCCTCTGGTTGTTTAAGCCTACAACATCCTCATTTTCCCACAAACTTCCTATGATAAATAGCGAATTCTATGAAAACTTTCAATTTGGTCCCTTGTAAGGATTTTTAACTTTCCAAGTATTTTCGTAGCAGTGTTATGAAGAGGATTGAAGCGGTGATCCTCAGTTATAAGCAATACCAATCAAGGCTGTTGATAGTTACCAGTTTCGTTGCAAATCAGTACAAAACTTTCCTTCGTGGTCAAATATTGACCACATTGACTCTTCCACCCACCCGAACCCTGCGTTATTGGTACCCTACCCCATCCCCCTGTGTTGTTAGTACTCATTTAAATGACGAAATGTGTCTCGTTATTTATTGATTACAAACATAAACAACAAATACAACAGGTACCAGTACGTTCGGATAACTGTACAGATAATTTCCCCAACCTAATTTTGCATTGCACAGTCATTTTGTTACATCTCCTGTATTCTTCCAACTGTCATTTATAGTCTATCTTTGAAAAGAACCGAGACAAGTTTATTCCAGTCTTTTAGATCTATGATCAAACGACAGCTATTATGAGTAGGAAGAAATACGCCTTTTTCATCATAGGAAACAACAGCTCACCTATATACTAAGGCGTTCACTAGACTGAAAAGCTACATGTCCTTCCTGATCTTTTTGGAAATTGAATCGTGTCAAATTATTAGACGACGCACTCATGTAAAAGAGGCTACAGAATATCCGTTTTAATTTGTGCTGCGTAGGTCGTAAGCAAGAATTTTGTGAAATACAGTTTTCAATTTACGACTTAGACCAAATAGAGAGCCTTAAAGCTCATTGACATTTGTTTTAGTGCGGCTTCTTGTCACGTTCTGTCACGTATACAGCAAAATGATAAGAATTAAAATAGCAGTCCTTTACAGTTTTTCCCTTAAAAAATTGCTACTCATGATTTTTAAAAGTCATCTGTCTTCGAAAGATATAGGAAACTTACCGCAATAGAAGTTGGCCCAAATTTCTCTTATTTTGATTGCACCAGTTAGTATAATAAGCTTCATCTCTGTACTTAGTTCCTTGACCTACGTCTGAGTTATACCTGCGCTTCTTTTTTTATTGGATTATTATGATAACGGGTAGTTTTTTTGGAGAAGGAGACTTCAATGGCCAATAAAAATATAACTAAGGGGAAACGAAGGGCACAAAGTTTGATGATTGCATATGCCACTTTTGCTTTATCCGAAACGCCGGGTTTTTCCCCCAATCATATTTAATAATGCAAGATTTGCATTGTATCAAGTAAATGACGCTCTTGCTATTACACGTCAAGGGGGCAAAATCTTATCTTCGTTGGCTGAATATTCTCTTTGTTGGATATGGGCTTAAGTTGAAGAATGAATGAGCGACTTCTGTAGTTCTTTCACTCGTTACAATCAGAAGACTTCCAACCGGACTATGTTCCATAGTGTTATCCTGCAAGCACTATTTTACCTTGCTCAATGCTGTATCTAAGTGCCAAGAAGTGACTCACCTATAATTCTACGTCAATATTCCAACAGATCCTAGTTATCTACTGCCCATGTGCGGTATCTCTGAATTGGGGTCATCTAGAAATCTGTGACATAAATGCCATGTTTCGAAGGCATTGCATCTTTTCTGGATTACCAAAAAGTTCATAGCATATTCTCTAGAGACGCAGAGTTTGTCTATATGGTATTCTGCTTATTGTTTGACAGCTACGGCAGGGCTTTTAGGGCAGTTACTAGTAGATATCAATCGTTCAAAGAAATCAGTGCCATTATGGGTTATTTTCTTACGTCTTCTTGCTGATGGCAGCAGGGACATCATCGTTGTAGATATGAAGAACCAATTTAGGAAGGACGACTCCTTGTGGTAGGCTATTGGTTGATATTTGACATCCTGGAGGACAATCTGTAGTATCATTTGATCAAATTGTTCCTCAGAGTGGTTTCAAAGTATTTCGAAGCAGATTTATTTAAACAGCTGGAAAGTCACGTAAGAAGCTGTTAAACGTTTACCTTTTATCGAAGGCAATCACGATGTCTTAGGTGGAAAGGGAAGCTTGGTTTAGCGTGTTAAAGTAAGGTAGAAAGCCAGCTTGCTGATATGGTTGGGTAGGATTTTTAAATACTACAAGAGGATTTTGTACAGTATACTTTTAGACAATTAGCATGAAACGCATAAAATCAGATCGGTTGATGTCACTTCCTACAATGAGCATATGTGTGTGTTTAAAGACAGCTACAGTTGTAGTTTTTGCCCTTGTTACTGTTGTAAAGGATAACTTAATCAGGGGTATTTAGGTAAAATAATCCAGCTCGTTTATATAGTGCAGAAATTTCAGAATCATTAAGAGGCTGCCGTATGTAATGCCTTCGGACAATAAGTAAGCCACGCTGAGAATTCTGATTGTGCGATTGCTCTGTTTAAAAAATTCTCTTTGTTTTAAAGGCAGCTATAATTTTAGGTGCCTTCAATCCTTTACTATTTTATTTTGCTGCATACAGGTTTAGAACAGCCCTTTGTTTAAGCAGAGTGCTCAGTTCACACACTATGCCGTACGATTATGCGCGTGCGCAAGTGACAAGTACAGTTATATCGATCCATTGGGGAAATACAGATATTTTGACTGTGCAATTGGATATCGATGTGTATCAACTTCTGAATAAGAGTGAATATTCTTTGTGATATTAACCTGTCGAATGCATCACTTATGCTTGTACACAATATTATTGGTTTATGAACCGTGTGATATTAAGGTTGCTAGATGAAAATGCTGTTTACTGATTGAAATTTATACCTTAACGCCCTGTTACGTTATCACAAAATAGATGTAAACATAGTATCTTGTAAGTTAATTTAAGAACCTATGTGAAAAGACACTGGAAGAAAATGTAAAAACTGCGTGGAACAGCATGTTCATATCGCTGGAGGATTGCGAATTATTATGCCAGATAGAGAAAACAGATGATGTTATTATCAGGATGATCCAAGGGTAGTTAAAAAGCAGCCCACGGGGGATACATGGACCCAACTGATCTCTAAAATAGACTGGATCGAGCATCTTCCGTCGCTAAGTGAGATCAGTCGTTGAACAACATTTCAGTCCCCATCAAACAAATCTATTAAACAATTTTACGTAACATGGCGGACCTCCCAGTGCTCTTTTAACTTATGGGGGCCAGAATCGCGACTACAGTTTTTCGCTGTTGGACTCAGTGAAGAGCTCGATCCAGTCTTTTTAGAGATCAGTGATGGACCCTGTTTTGCGGGAACACCAACGGGCAACATACTTTAACTTTTAGCAGCCTTTAAAACTGAGTTTTTGCTTCTTCTATGTGGGATTCCGACTTTACTATATGTATTAATGAATTTAAACTGACTCTAGCACGTGTTTTCCGATTTGAGAGTATTAAAGCGTAAGAGAACAGTTCTAGCCTCTTGTCTGTCCTTTGGTGACAGTGATGATCATTATGACAACTGTAGAACATGCTCTATGGTAAAGTAGTGGTCATCTGCAACTCAACAGTTTACAGAGGAGGGCCAGCAATGAAACCTGCAGTCTAAGCTGAGGAGGCTAGCTGAGGCTTAATATACCAGGTCGTAATTCTCGTATACCGACCTGGTTGCCAATTTTGCTTACCGTGAAGTCGATGTTTTTTGCCAATCTCAGAAATACTCTTTTTTTTGTATTCCTTCTTCAACATGTTACACAAGTTAGCCACGCTGTGATCATAAGTATCTCTCAGGTCAACAATTATAAGTGTTCGTAGACCTGGAGAGGATTGAGCTTGCCTTTTTTTTTTCCAACATCAGTTTTTTCTTGATTTAAAGGCTAGAGCGTTGTTTGCCAACGACACACAGATTTGCTTCTTGCGGTAATATAATCCTTGTAGATGCTAGTGTCTTGATGTTAGAGATCAGAGAAGATACGGTCGTATGGAAGTACCAGGAAAGCTGATCTGCGCACTTTCAGAAGTGTATTGCGGATGGAAGAAATAGTAAAAACGTCTGTTTAGAGCAATTTTTTTTTACAAGTTAACCGAATCTGCTTCGTGCATATCTGGATTTCTTTTTTTTCTCAGTTATATAGCCAACTTGTTATATAGCCAACTTGTTATCGTACACTGATCCTATTTTCCTCCTTTTTCCAGGTTAGGATATTGAAGTTACCAACTGGTACAGGTGTTTTGCAACACAAAGGAATCAACACAGAAAACAATAACAGTACTGTGGTGAACTACTATCAGGTATGCAGGGCTTTTTATTCGGATACTATCCATCCATCCATGCATCCATCCATGCATCCATCCATGCATCCATCCATGTATCCATCCCATCCATCCGTCCATCCGTCCGTCCGTCCATGCATCCATCCATGTATCCATCCCATCAATCCATCCATCCGTCCGTCCGTCCTTCCGTCCATCCATCCATCCATCCATCCATCCATCCATCCATCCATCCATCGGTGCATCCATCCATGCATCCATCCATCCATGCATCCATCCATGCATTCATCCATGCATCCATCCATGCATCCATCCATGCATCCATCCATGTATCCATCCCATCAATCCATCCATCCATCCGTCCGTCCTTCCGTCCATCCATCCATGCATCCATCCATCCATCCATCCACCCATCCATCCATCCCATCCATCCATGCATCCATTCATGCATCCATCCATCGGTGCATCCATCCATGCATCCATCCATCGGTGCATCCATCCATGCATCCATCCATGCATCCATCCATGCATCCATCCATGCATCCATCCATGTATCCATCCCATCCATCCATGCATCCATCCATGCATCCATGCATCCATCCATGCATCCATGCATCCATCCATGCATCCATCCATCGGTGCATCCATCCATGCATCCATCCATGCATCCATCCATGTATCCATCCCATCCATCCATCCATCCATCCATCCATCCATCCATCCATGCATCCATGCATCCATGCATCCATCCATCCATCCATCCATCCATCCATCCATCCATCCATCCATTACTTCCGTCCGTCCGTCCGTCCATGCATCCATGCATGCATCCATCCATCCATCTCCATTCAATGTCGCTCCATTCCCATTTTCATGGTATCTGACGTGCTGAAAATGCTCTACATCTATTGCTTTCCAAGCCATCGCTCCCCACCCTCCAGTTCTTCTCATGCTGTCCTCTTAAGTTGTCCTCCAAGTCTTCCTTGGCCTTTTAGGTGGTCCTCTCCCAAGAACCTTTATCTTAAATCACTTTCAATTGTTTCCTCTTCGCATCTCAACACATGATGGAACCATCTTAGCCTCCTCCTTTCCAGCATATTACCAATCTCCGCCGAGTTACCTATCTCCGCCACCCCTGCACTGCCAACAGCACCTCTCCGGGTGACTCCCACCCTTTATCTAGCTACCTGTTATATTTGAGTATTTAGTACTGGATGGATCAAAATGAACATTCCCTTCACAGTTCGATATACAAACTTGTCCTGGAGAAACGCTCCAATATTCTTATCATTCATAATTAAGATCTTATTTGCTGTCGTCTTTCTTCGACAGATCAACACAACTATGCCACCTAGCTTACTACCTACTTTGCAAGAGTAAAGTAATGAAAGAAAGCGCTCTAACTGTCATCATATTTCATGTGAATGTCC
>JAAAKL020018697.1:0-10128 GCA_010016065.2 Carybdea cf. marsupialis auct. non (Linnaeus, 1758)
CGCAGTTGTTGTCAAAATCTGTCCCCCAGGAAGAAAAAGCACATGGTCGTGACGTCATTCTGCAAGGGGTCTATAATACACGTTTCTTCAATCTCTTCACATTCAATCTAACCTCAATCATAAATAATACACATGATGTCATCATTGCATAGTTATGATATTTACATAAGTTGTTTGTGGTTCAGAAGCCAAGAATTGACTGTAAAAGACGAGTATTAGTGTTGGTTGGTTTACTGTTAGCCAGTAAGATTTTCGATTTTCGACTGTTTGATCCTCTCAGCTTTTGTATTTATGATGTAACGGTTATGTTGAGAGTTATACGAAAATATGCTTGTTCAACCAACACTATGACTTGTCCATTGCGTTCAATTCTACGATATTTACGTTACACAATTTCACTATGCTGGCGTATCATTAGATGTTTCATCGCCGTGCCAGCAGTTTCAAACATAATTGCAAACCGGTAACTGAAAAAATTTGATCTGCTGTGGCCCTCCTATAAATCCACATTTCGTTGACATGAAAATGAGAGGTGAAATATTTTGATTTGAAAACAATATATTACACACAATTAGAAATGAAACAAATACAAACCTCAAATAATTTTTAGGCAACTCAATTCATATCATTTTCCCGTGAATTAGTGGGAAAATTCTTGAAGATGATCATAATTATGGCTTATCTAACTTTTTAAACTTTTAAAATCTATTTATTCATATCTCCCTTTCTTGGCTGGTTGTTTGTAAATCCTGGATATTTACTTGTTTCTCCAAAAGAGAACATATCTTTGATCCCTGAACCAATTTAAATTGTTTAACATCCGACACACATACATGAAATGGCATCAATACACCGTTCAAGCCTGTCCATCAAGCGTCATCAGTCAACCAATCACATTGATGGACGAGAGAATTTTGGCGCAAAATTTGGTCGCTTCCCTAGTGTCCGTCTAGCAAAGCCAAATTTGAGCAAATTGCATTCAGGTTCTTTTTTTCATCTGTCTTTAAAAGACGATAGCGGTTCCGTTTTACGAGGTATTCCTAGCAAGCTAACAGAAGTCGGGTGCGCAATTTAGGGACACAATACATGGCACAACCGACTCAGGAGCAGGAGCTATCAATACCAATTTTAAACTATCAACTGACGAAGTTTGTCAATGACTCGTTCACGATAAATCAAAATGACCTGTCGATGAAGTTTGAAGTGAACGGGACTGTTTCATCACTATTCACTATTTTGCGAATAAAACAACTATCAAGTAGGTACAAGATATCTTACAGTGTTGTTGCATGTCAACAGATTTTTCAAATTAGGCTACTGGTAATCAACTTCCGGGAGGTCTTGTCCGGAGGTCCAGGGAGGTCCGGGCAGTATTTTGTACCACCAACAAACTATTATCATAAAAGGCTCTAAATTCCATCGACCTTCCAACATAGCTGTTAGTAGCTAAACATAGACTTAATTAGAGTTTTATTCTGATATTCTCATGCCTAGTTTACATAGATTTTTAATAGGAAGTAAGGTTTCGGTCTCGTTGTAAAGGGTAGGCTCTGTTGTGACAGTTTATGAGCAAGAGTTCTGTGGCCTTGATTTACAACATACGTAAACCTACTTCTAGCGATGTTTTTGTTTAAAATTCCATAAAATACTTTGTGGGAAAGCGCACATTGCCCTCTTTTTATGTATCTTTGTCTAGAATGTGTCCCACTCAACTTCATGTTCATTTAAGGACCATCGAATTGGCCTAAACATAGTCTGTCTTCTCCTTCGAGAAGAAGTTTGTTTTTACCAGAGAATACTTTATAAACGTTGATAAAGTATTTCCCGGTTTTTATTACACACTTGGACACAGAGCGAACATACTTGTTGTTAACGTGGTTCAGAGTACTATCAATAAAAACAGTCAGTGGTTCATTAAAACATAAGAATCTATTTACACTTACTAGTAATCGCATATCTTCCCTTTACATTTCAAGCTCACAAGAGTTCGTTCGCATTCAATCCTTCTCCTAATCCATCCACCAATCCCTACTCATACTAGCTTATGGCGCCTTGACTTAACGTCATGTGACTCCGCATATTACCATATATAGAATAACGTAAGAACGTGTTTACAGTTGACAACAATATTTTACGGTAGCCTGATCTGTGGCATAACTATTAAACCACAAAAGTAGAGGGCCTGTTGATCGAGTTAGTTCAACGTCTGCCCTCTGTTTATTGGGTTCAGACACGTGTGTTCTGGAAGTTTCGGCACTTTTGTCTTCTTTCACTTGGGAGAAAAAGCCATGCTGAATCGTACCTTAAGAATTGAACCTCGGGATGCAGCTTACTTTGAAAGAACAGCTAAGTTCATCATCAATCAACTGCGAATCTTGCCATCCGTCAACTCACTTTCAGTCACTATCACGTCCTTACACTCCTATATTTTGTCGAGTTGAATTTTTCTTTCATTTTTGAATAGACTTTTTTACTAAGATAATATTGTGTGGTAAGTTATTGCCAAGGGGTTTTCTGAGCCAACTTGAGTTTTCATTTACGACTCATAAGTTGTTCGAAAATCAAGAAATCGCGCGTTTACTTTGCTGTTACCCCTTAGCATAACTGTGTGCTGACCTTGTTTGTTTACAAATTTTGGCGGACTTGCAGTCTCTATTACTTGGGGGCAGAGCAAAAGCCCAGATCTAGAACGGTGTATTGCAAAAAGGTATCCCCTAGAGTACGACCTATATTATCAACATAATCATTGTTGTCCCCCTTTGAGTATCCCGAACCCCCTTACCAGCGCATAGACTGATAGATCGATCGATAGATAGATAGACAGACAGACAGGTAGCTAGATGGATGAATAGATGTATGGATGTATGGATGTATGGATATGTAGATACACAATTTTGACTGTACTGCGTGCTCCGACACTTTAAAGCGGCTTATTATGTTGATGCTATCTTTGAGATATCTTTCTCATTTGTGAAGTATTAGCAAACCGACAATAATAGCTGCTTGTGGATGTCCTATCTTGATGTTATGAAATACAACTCTAGCTCTGCACTAGACGAAAAACTCACATACAAGGGCAACCAATATCAATAATTGATTGCAGCTCAATATTAAATCGATGTTAAGGTTTCTGATCGACGCTTTACTCGTAGTCATAAAATAAAATCAAGGACAGCAGAAAACGTTATCGTTATTTATGCTACAGAAATAGGATCGGCTAAGATAAGCTGATCATAACAAATTGTAAGGCACAACAAGGTTAAACCTATTTGGTCTCCATGGCCACAATGACATTGTCAGCATTAGCACAGATGGAATAACACCATTCCTTAAAATATTATGGTTGTGGCGAGTGCAATCATTCAAGTAACTAAGATATTCGAACTGATTATTAGATAAGACGTACATAGCTTGATTTCGAGCTTTCTTTTAAGTGAAAATATTTTGAAGATGGTAGTCTGATCAATTGATTACTAAAGAATTTGTTTTCAGAATTAGGAATGAGTCTTTGATTCTGTCTTTACCAATTTTATTCGCAGGCGTTTGCCATGACTATAGTCTCAGGGTACAGTGAGGGTGCTCTCCAAAGTTGCATAGAGTTGGATATCGATTCCCTTCTGTGGAGTATTGGAACCTATTATGGTGACTAGAGAAAAAGAGAGTATTCCATGAATGAGTGAGTCAAGGGTTCGCATCCCGTTGAAGACATACTATTCTACCTCTCTAATATCTATTCAACCTGATCATTTAAATCCTTTCTACTCAAAAACACTTCGAAACTTTCAATAGGCCGTGGACAGCATGATTGGCTTTCCATGGCCCAACCACAGGGCGCAGAGAGGTTGGTCTCCATATTTAAGTAAAGTTGGATGTCGATGTCCTCCGGGGCAATATTGGTGTTGAGTCTTGAAGTTTTTCAAGCTAATTTCTGTCACGTACGTATCTATGTGGGAAAAAAGGACTATTGAGAAAGGCGTATTAGCATGCGGAGAGAATTTATAGGCAATTTGCTGTTCTTGCTGCAATGGATCATCCTACGTTTTTTCGTCACATTGGTTTACTTTGGTTTCGTTTAGGTAATCATGGATGTGTATTGACCTCGTCAGCCTATTAACATACTATTACAGAATTGGTACGGATGATTTTTACGAAAGGCACAATAATACCTGATACCTGTCCGCTGCTACATGAGTCCAGAAATGAAAAAAGGAGAGGCGACCTGCGGAGCGCCAAAGCCACGTAAGTTCTGCATGTGGCTGCCTGTGTCTTACACAGGAGTTTCGGTCCGTCAAATGTTGATGTGCAAGCCAAGAACGACACTTTGTCATCTTTATCTCAGCATTTCTTTACAATAACATTCTACAGTAATTTAAAGTTAACAAATAAGATTATAATGACTAGTAAATAGAGATACATGAATAAAGCGAATAATGAAAACGACGAATTACAACTAGATGATCTGACATACCATTTGGTGAAACATCCTAGATCCACTAGGATCAGCCGGACAGATTGAATTCAGTATTTGATCGATAAGCGTACGTACACGTAATCATATGAAGCATGGTTAGCGTTGTTGGATTATAACAAGTTTTCGTTCTCTGGTCATGTGATCATGGCGTCATAAAACACAGGGATCTAATCACTGCGTTATCCAGCAGTGAGACTGCAAGATAGTCTTGTATTATCAAAAAATATGTTTGGTCAAAGAAAGATTTAAACTTGATGTTACATGAAATAAATTTAAACCTAAACTAAACGGTCATTGTACCACTTTGATAAACAATGTCAGTTTTATTAGTAGACACCAGAAGATTTGATTTAGCAAGATTCTGCAAATATATCTTTGTGAAATAAAACGAACATCAATACAGTTCGGTGATCATGTATGAAACATATAAATTTTTTTAAAAAATCGGAAGAGACTATGAGGATAGCATTTGTTTTTATCATCATAAAACAAGTTTTAATCGTGGCTCACCACGATGTCTTGGATATCAAAATAATCATAAATCAGTGATGCCGATTTGGTTTTGTACTTCGTCACTCAAAACACGCATACGAGTCACCCAATGCTTTCCTTTTGAAGTGACGTTTAAGGCGAAAATTTTCAAATTAGCCGCCCAAACATGGAATTCGGAGACGAGAAAAGATGGATTTATTGTTATTGTTTCCCTGATAAAATCGCCTAAATCGCAAGTTTGTTATGTAACCTGGCAACGCTGTCAGAAACAGACAAAGATGTCCATTGATAACGAAAAACAATAAATCAAGGTGACCCTACAGAGGCTTTTGGCTGACTAGAATGTCCTGAATGAATGCGCAGTCTGCAACGTAATAGAGCGGTCAGCTTCGTAACATTCTTGTCTAATGAGAAACAGGGACAATATACTTGACAGAGTGAAAAAGCTCTTTTGAAGAGACCATTTTGAAGCTGGGTGCATTTCGAAACCATAATTTTTCTAACTTGCAGGTCATTTGCAATTAGAAAACTGGATAAAATGTTTATAAGATAGTGAACTTTGATGGTCGCTCTCTACCCTTAGAGACGTCCTGTTCTGTATCTGCCTCGTATTACGTTGGGAAGAAAAGAAGCTAGTGCAAGGGCAGGTGTTCATCTACTCCTAGAATAGTTTTCTCATGAATAAAGTAAAATTGATAATAACAGCACATGAATCCGACTTAAGACGAGAAATACGCAAAGAAAGCGCTCAATCTCTTTTTGTTCAGATTTCCGAAAGCTTTCTGCGCCAAATCAAGGATCACTGTTGCTCAGGTCATTTGACAAAATAAGTAAGCGTGAATAAGCATATCAGTTTTAAATCCAGGCAGCAATTCATCTGCATACTATCTTCAAAATATTTCTCAAATCTGAACTATCAAGCCATCGTTCGTAGATTCCTTGACCTATTCTGTTCTCTCATGTTCCATATAGGACTTTCTGTGA
Organism: Carybdea cf. marsupialis auct. non (Linnaeus, 1758); assembly: GCA_010016065.2. Taxonomy (NCBI): domain Eukaryota; kingdom Metazoa; phylum Cnidaria; class Cubozoa; order Carybdeida; family Carybdeidae; genus Carybdea; species Carybdea cf. marsupialis auct. non (Linnaeus, 1758). Next base: position 5,948 of record JAAAKL020018697.1, read on the forward strand.
CTTCGTAACCGTAATTCTGCCATTGCATTTTTAAACGTTTTCTACACTGTACTGCCGCAATGTCAAAAGGAGTTGGATCTCAAAGACCACAATGTCCTAAATGCCTATTGTTTCGTATGCAATGGTCAACGCTGGCCAAGATGAAGTTGAGATAATTTTTTTTGTAATTTTCAGTTTTGCCTTCAAATTTAGCTATTTTTAATGATAGGTCACTGAAATTCATTCGTGTAGATCAGATGGATGATAAAGTAAATAATTATAGCATCAATTGGTTTCAAATACGAATAGATTATTTTTAAATGTTTGATTTTGCCAGCAGTTTGGCATTTGCAGTTGCATCTTTGCGAAAAAGACCACTTTTCAAACAAGAATTCAGAAACCAAGAGCTGATTTCAGTACTGATGGTAGGAGACACACTTAAAGTAAGCATCAAAAGGTTTAAAATCTCAAACACTTAAAGTTGGCAGGGAGCAGGCAAAAGACCATTATCCTACCTCAAAAGCCTCTCAACCCAAAACAGAATACGATCATACTTTCTGCAAAAAGTAGGCAGTATCAATAAATATTGTTTTCCACCAGTACTTGTATTCATATATAAAAGTGTTAGCAGCCGATTCCAAGATTGAAAGTGCCACTTCTGATCAGCTTTTAGGTATAGGAAGATTGCTGAACTCTACAGGAAACCAGTGGCGGTTTTAGGGGAAGGCCGACCGGGCCATGGCCCAAGGCTCCACGAAAACAGTATGTGGCTAAATACCTGTCTTTATCTCGTAGAGGTAAGGGAAAACTTGGGAACGATACCAACTTGAGGGAATATGGTGCCCCGAGAACAGTAGGATCATCATGCCTGAACTGCCTTGCAACGCATGACGTCATAGGGCTCCGCAAACTTTTTCGGACCAGGCCCTGCACCCTCTAAAACCACCCCGGCAGGAAACCATTTACTTTATAGCGGGCGTAATGGTTTTATCCTATCCTTGGTGATCTATAAAATTGTGACACAAGAATTTTTTTATATGCTGCCTAAGTAAGTAAGTAAGTAACTAAGTAAGTAAAGATTTTGTTTGCCATCAACAAAACAAACAGCACGTATAACTACAATATGGCCATGATATAACTACACTTGATTTTTAAAAAGGAAAATTGTCTTATAGAAAACGTGTCTAAAAATCTAAGACGAAAAAAAAATTACGTGCATCTCCATTCACTGGGTAAAATTTTTCTACATTCCATTTAAGCTACTTGTCTTACTGAATTCTTCACTCGTTCTGCACATTTCATTACTTAAGAAGATACCTTGCTTCAAATACATCGGTCACATGACACAATGATAACATTACATTTTTACATGACCAACTTTATTTCCATTTTCACGTTTTTCAAATCTGGCCTAAGACCTATCTTTGTATTAAGAGTTGCGTTAAGCACAGGGAATTTATGACGGAGAAATATCAGCAGTACGTAACTCTGTACGTAGAGACAGTTTTAGAATTAAGTATTAGTATTTAAAACAGTGTAGTCATCCTACTTTGAAACCCGTTTCCATCTCACACCTAGTAAATCTTAGACGTAGATTTTCTTTGTCAACAAGCAGTTTTTGTCTACGAGCTTCAGAAACTGCGGAAAATATCTATCTGGTTCCCCTCCCCTCTCCCCGCCTACACGAATATGTTGTTAGCTGTTGCCCGCGTCAATAGGGCCTACTAAGAAACTCTCTGACTACCTCGTTAAAATGGGGTGGGTAGTATATTTACCTTTTTGGTCTCAAAGGAAACAGTGCTTTCAATCTAGTTGTTTAGCATAAGGAATCTATTTTTACTTGCCTGTGGCACCATTTGTAATAACTCAGTTGGCAGAGCAGCAGAAAATAAGCTGGTTTGAATAGCAGGCTTGGGGTCTGCGTGGGCCTCTAATTAACTGAAAAGAACAAAACATGTATTGGTTTCGAAGAGAGGAGATATGAAAGAGGAAGACAATCTATTGAATGATTTGATGAACAGTAAAGTCAAACATTAGGAATCAAACAGAAGCAAAGAGAAGCAAAAAGAAATAAGGAGAAAAGAGAAGCAACGAGAAACAAACAGAAAGAGGATGAAGAGAAGCAAACAGAAGCAAACAGAAAAGAGAACAAACAGAAGCAAACAGAAAAGAGAAGCAAACAGAAGAGTGAAGCAAACAGAAAAGAGAGGCAAACAGAAGCAAACAGAAGCAAACAGAAAAGAGAAACATATAGAAAAGAGAAGCAAAGAGAAGAGAGAAAAGAGAAGCTGGGGTATAGAAAGAAGCAGAAGCAGGGGTAGACAATAGATGGACAGTTGGAGAATAACAAGAGATACTCCAGGTGGTAAGAAGAGAGAGTACTCTATTACAATTTTTGACTGATAGAGACTGGAAGAGAAGAAAAATTTTTATGAAGTAATACCATATCTAACGACTCCTCGGTTATCTCCTACTTTCTCCTTTCATGAGGTGACTAGCAATTTATACCTCCTCACTTGCTTCTTTGTAGCACATCAATCACACTTTGAAACTGGTATTCTCATTACCCCTAAGAATCTCAGGATCAATTGTTTTCTTTCCTACTTAATGTCGTCTCTTTGCCCCTGAAGGAAACTTTTCTCAAAATTTTCTCTAAATTTTCTATAATTTTTCTCTAAATTTTCTCTAATTTTTCTCTAAATTTTCTATAATTTTTCTCTAAATTTTCTATAATTTTTCTCTAAATTCTCTATAATTTTTCTCTAAATTTTCTATAATTTTTCTCTAAATATTCTCTAATTTTTCTCTAAAATTTCTATAATTTTTCTCTAAATTTTCTATAATTTTTCTCTAAATTCTCTATAATTTTTATCTAAATTTTCTATAATTTTTCTCTTTGTCTCAAAATTCTAAGAAATTGTTTTAATGTTGTAATACATCAATGATCCCTACCTCTAGCTCCTGATTAGAAGAGAAACATCGGGTGGTTGCCAGGGGATCGATATAGTTGTAAATTTGGTCATGAAATGCATATTATCTGGCTGATGGTGATGTATTTTAGAGGGGTTGTTGGCCGGCTATACGCAGTCAGTATTTTACAGTCTATGTATTTTCAAGGAAAGGCATTATAAAGACAGCTGATGAGGTTTAATCTTTATCTAAAACCATGCCGCATGACGTTGTTTCGACAAGAATAGACCGATCATAAGTAAATCTAAGTTGTATCACCTATTGTACAGGTACTGGTTTCAAAGCAAGACAGTAAACGTTTTAGTGGATGATGCACAAAATGAAAAGCACCGATTTGGCTTTGCTGCAACTTTGAAGACAAGGCGTAAACCACATAATCGCCATCTGCCTAATTTCACAAGATACAACAAGATGAGTCCTAGTTTAAGCTGTTGGTGGCGACGCGTATGCTGTGGATTTCCATCCTTTGCATTATGTGTCAATTGTGAAAAACGAGATTACAAATTGTCCTGGTACAGTAGTAAACTTTAACTTAAACGAATCATAAGCTTAATGTATACTTTCATATTTGAACGCCTCTCGTGCAACATCTAAGTCTATTAAAGAACTTGTAGTTGAAGGTAGGATATTGTTCTACAAACAATGTTTGCCATTGCGGTTAGCAAATACTTGTAAAAGACTGCAATATTGATCTACCCATGTATCAATAAACTCCCCATATTAAAATCACAACATAATATGGTTATATATGGATTTGAAACTTGAAGATTTCATAAGGTCTTATCATACTGTGTGGTTCGCTGATAGATTTTCGACCTGCGTCAGAAAGTAAGTCGGTCGTTTAACCCATCAGTACCTCTGTTATTTAGGTAATCGGTAAGGAAGGTGATAACCACGTGGCCGAATAAATTATTGGAAAATTGGACACTTAATTCATTTATTAGTTGCTTGGTTTTCTGTTCGTATATCGTACAGTCCATCAGTATACTGAGTCTACCGGTTAGTATCGCCGCCAGTAAGTGCGTTTGCCAGTTAGTATCTCCGCCAGTTAGTGAGTCTACCAGTTAATATCTCCGTGTGTTAGAGCGCCTGCCAGTTAGTATCTCCGCCAGTTAGTATCTCCGCCAGTTAGTATCTCCGCCAGTTAGTATCTCCGCCAGTTAGTATCTCCGCCAGTTAGTGAGTCTACCAGTTAATATCTCCGTGTGTTAGAGCGCCTGCCAGTTAGTATC
>JAAAKL020018699.1:0-10128 GCA_010016065.2 Carybdea cf. marsupialis auct. non (Linnaeus, 1758)
ACTCTTTGTCACGCACTGGAACCAGTTATGCTTGTATCACTCCGAAAGCCATCGAAGAAGTAATGAGTAAGGTAAGAAGAATAAACCCAAAATAAAAGTCTATAGTTGAACCGCTTGTAATAATAATTGACAACAGTACCGAATATTACATCTTAGCATTTTACTTCTTTATTTGCAATAGTGTATTAGGATAGCTGCTCACCTGGAAGTTTTGTTTAATATTTAAGGAGGCTGTGTTAGGTACCGCCTCTTATATGTTCCATATGTTACAATAGCAGTTATGTGTTTTGCCAGTCTTCAACATTTCATGTTCTGAGTTAAAGAAATTACATAGGGGATTTGAATGTTTCAATATACGTTAATGGCTATCGTATCTAATCATTGTATGTCGATAATGGTACACTTGTATTATGTTTTCAACACCCAGAGAGCAACAACATGTATATGTCTATGTTATTACAATAAACTTTACACTGAAAACTGGAATATGTCGTAAAGCACCACAACCATGCAACGAATCAGTATCTCATTCTTTCATTTTAGTAGAAATCACGGATGCTACTTAAGCCAGCTTGGCAATACTAGTATATTTTGATCAGACCATAGGGGGCCTAATTGTATAAGTTTTTCAGGGAGCCATCGCTACAATATTTTGCTAACTTTTCAACTGGTTTTGTACACACCTCATGTCATGTCATTAACATTCTCTTATTTATTGCTTTCTTTTGTACCTGATATTACATTGTTTAACTTGCCGCCCGAAATCCATATCGCACATTATGGCAAACGGGTACTTACCTATATCCTGCCCCTTGGTGAATGTTCAGACCACAGAATTATGGGCTGGATGCAAAGTTTTGTTATGAGCTGGTCGATGTTGTTAATATTGATAGTCTACAAAAGTTAAGTCTTTGGAATGCAGTTGCAAGGAGTAAAAAGTCGTAGGTTTGCTCTCCCGCAGCTTTTCGCGCACATCTTCTTGAATAACATGCAGACTGAACGAAATCAATATCCAACAACTGATTCATTGATAGCTGTTTGATCATCAACTATTACTTACTCAACTGACATGGGCACTCAGTATAATTAAATATGACAATAGTTGAGAAGTTTATGTCATTCTTAACTTCCTAGTTCCCAGAATTGGGCATTTGCGTTCCATAGGGGCGTTATACGATATTTAGAGGCTTTCTGGGGGGTTATTATTGGGAGCACAAATTGAAGAATGGGGGTTGAGTAGCTACCGTTACTGTTAGCACATATCAGATTTACAACATCTTGACGCTTTAATCAGGCAATGATTGTGTGATGACTTTTTCTGTAAACTAAGAGATACATAAGAGCAATCAAGATGCCACAATCGATGATCACGAGGGAAAAGAGTATTGACAGGAGATGCGGCAACCATTTTCGGACATTGATCGCATTTTTAAAAATTACCCTGAATTCTGTAGCACAACTGTACAGACTGTGCTGTCTGCAACTTGAAATGTTTTTGCCTCAGCGAAGGGTTTAAGATTGGTGATAAATAATGACTGTTATAATCTCCAGGAAGGGGGTATTAATAAAAATTTACTGAACTAAAGTAGGTCGAAGGGCATGGAATGAAACAGATTTAGTAACCACTCCTGGAACGAAACTAAATTCTCTCCAACGATTTCGCCTTTTCCGTAGGCCATCGGTTAGTATAATCGTTATATAACAAAATATCGTCATATTTAATATCGAGAATGAATATGCGAACGATTTTCATAACGTAGCTAAGTAGCAAGCACAACGAAGAGGCGAGTGTTTTGTTTGCGTTTTGATGTGACCTTCATTTTCCCGCGCTTTTTGCATATCATGAGCTACCATTTTTGAAGGAGGAAATCTTGACATTCATTTCCTCGGACCGATTCCCCCAGTACTTGAGCTCTGTGGTTTAGACAAAACCCACTTTACTTGTTCTCATGCCGAATGTGATAAGCAATACGAAAGAGCTTCTTTGCTTGAGTTGTGATTGATAGATAAAGGAGGCAACAAGTTAGCTAGAATGATGCCAGAGACATCTTGTAGACTATTGTAATCCTCATTATGTAGTCACCTGCTCAGGGTTTATTTTAGTAACACGATTACTGTTTGTTTCAGACAAAGCATTGCTTGTTGGATATAACGCCGGCGGCCCTTTATCGACTCTCGCCATTACAACTACATCCGATCGTCATATTTGTCAAATTTAAATCATACAAACATATCAAGTAAGTATCTAGGTGACATATGTTCCTGATGCAATAGGTGTCAAACTGTGAGTTAACAACAATAGTGCATTGTCCTTTGAAAGGTTGTGCGACTGGCGTATGGTAGGACATGTGATGCCCCAAGGAAAATATTGCTGCAAACCTTTCTAATGGTAAAACATAAAGAAGCATGGTGGCACCATTTCGCATATTTTACAGTTCACTGTTATTCTTGCCTGTACAGGTGTAGTGCCCTATCTACAAGTGTAATTCGCAATCAGTAGGTGTTACATTGTGCACTGTTGTACTACGAAATCTTAGATTCCTTATAAGTTACATGGCCAGTAGGTTTTCAATGAATAAAATAACGAGGTATCTCAATAGATAGTACAAATCCAGAAGTTAGAAGGACCAGAAAACAGATGGCTGGTTGAGTTCCATTGGTCAGAGACCAACTTCATCAGAAGACCAAGGTATTCCGGTTTCTTCATCCAGGATAGTCAAATTTCCGTACAGAGTCGCACTTTTGAAATAGCCATCCCCTAGTCATGCAGTTGTTACTGTAAAACTACTGCAAACTGATTTCTCGAAACATTTATTGAGGCTGTGTCCTATGAATGAAGGGAGAGTTACTATCGTTGTTAATAGTTATTGCTAGTGACCTCTTGATGTAGTTTGCTTGGATTTTGTAACTGTCGATTGAAATCTTTCCCAGCATTCTGGCAGTAAAATGATTAACTGTCAGTAGTCAGGGAGGGTCAAAACATTTTAGGAACTGACCGCTATACTTCTGCTTTGTTTGGGGACCTCTGTTCTAGGGTACATTTGTTTACAACTTTCATGGGAGACGTCTACCTTGCTTATGACGTTTTGAATTGTGATGATAATATTTTCGATTTTTTTGTATCTGAAGGGAACTTCGTGATGGTCATTATATCAGGGACAAAATTACGTCGAAGGAAGCGAAAGAATTATACGAGATGCACGGGCGCGTTGATAAAGAATACCGACACGCATTTTCATGTAAGTTCTGCCGGATTCATTACACCTATAACATCATTCAAGGTTCGAACAAAGCTGTTATTAAACTTACAGCACGGGAGTTTGTTATCTTTCTTCATTTGTTGAATATGGTAAACAGCATAGAGCATGTTAGCTCGGAACTGTGTAAGGAGCTCTTCTACAATCTGAACGCAGCATTTTGGACACATATCTTACTTGCTTCCCCACTCGAACCATTTTTATTAGTTAACTACATCTATCAAATTTCTTTTAAATGATTGCTTTTATCTTTTTGTGTGTACAGTTGACATTACCAATTTATACCTCAAGCATAGCAATAGAACGCTAAAGTGTGGCGTCATAATTTAAGAAAGACTAAACTTTTGGCCGTGTTTTTAATTCACGCCATCCTTCCGGTTGTTATTGGTAGCCCCTAATACCGATATATACCTTATATATCATAACCTTATTATGGGAACCCAACTCAATTTATTTTTGAGCGGAATAAATAGTTTCTCTTTAAGACCTTGCAGAGGTGATAGCATTAGGTTTGTGAACACAGTAAGTATCATACTGAGAGATCGCCTTCAGCACCTGAATATTTTCATAATTAAGCCCATGTGCTTAAAAACAAGTAAGGTTGATCAGCAGTTCCTTGGTGATTACTCTCGATTTTAGTTGCTGTGGTAACCTATGAGAGTTGATTTATATCATTTCTTATAGAAGGTGCATTTCATACGTTTTTGTGCAGCGTCGTTATTGTGTAGTGTTAAATGTTTCATTTAATTGAGTTTAAGTTACCCATTTGCCGTCTTTCAGGAGTAAGACGTTCTGCAAGAAGAGTATTTCCAGTTTGCCCCTCCCTTTTCGAATATGCCTTCCCGCCTTGAAATTCAAACGTTTGATAAACCCGCTAATATACTTGCTCTAATAAAGTTGATTTAAAATTTGGTCGGTATTATTTAACGAAATATTTTTTCTATTTATTTCAGGCTCAGTTCATGGTCACAGTTTAGACAGTATATGTGCCCAGATTGTTGAACATGTGCAAGATAAACAAAGAAAGACACTGTGGGTTAACAAGAATTAACTGCGAGAACTTCCATACTTTTCATGGCTCATGGTTCGTCTTTGAATGTGATTCGCCGATTTGAATCCTTTTATCGGTATGACTGAATAGAACTTTCGGCTTGAGGAATCTGATCTTTATCAATTAGCAGTTCAGAGAACGAGTTCAATGCCACGTGACATTGATTAAACAAAGACGTGCGAATGCACACTTTTTGGGAATGATATTTCTCGCTGTAAAGTTGGGCTTACGTATGTACATGTCTGTGTCCACACGCACTACGGATTCGAAATCCGGTCATTCACTCCATGCATAACAGACACGAATTGAGTGCCTAGTTTTACGTTTATGTGCCGTACGACTGCAGTTTGCACTGGTATGCATCTTCTCAGATTAGGGTAATGTAACTAAACAGTATCTGTTAAGTTTTTGTATGTTATTGAGATGAAGCAACATAGTTGTTCATTTTATCGTAGTCCAATAACAACATTGTCGGTGGTGTGGCCAACAATTAATACCACAAGTTCTATCATAAGCATACTTGACTAGTAAAGTCAGAAACAGATACTAAGATGGTGATGTGCTGTGTGTAGCAAGGTGATGGGTTAGCTAACTGAAATTGATCGATGGGATAAATGTAGGATAGGTCGACACAAGAACAAGGCCAAGAGGACCCGGGTGGGCATACAACCTGCCCCAATACTAATAATTTGTCTGCTGCCACCCCGCGCCCAACAAATGTCCAGACGCACATTTTATCTTTCCTGAGCGACGCAAATAAGATTGTTTAATTTAAGGTTAGTTGTGCGTATCCGTGGCTTATTCAGCGGAAACAGGAACGGCAAAAGTAAATATTTCGCCGTTGCGCCCCAACCATGGAGGATAGTGACCAGCAGACCCCGTTTGCGTCCAAAGGGATATGGGACAGCTTCGTGCTTTGCCAGACATCAATAGAATTCAAATACCTTAAAAAGCGCCAGTAGGAAGTATTCGAGTTTACAAGTTTCTATTAGTTCTCGCCATATCCCTAAGATCGTACTTCTAACAACTGAGGCTTTTCATTCTGAAAGTATAAAAGGAAGTAGAGTAGCAGCTTCCTTTTTGTGGTAGAATCGGGTTTCCTCTAGCTTTTGCTCCCGTCATCTTGCTGTCCCGTCATGATCCTCGCACAAGGAAATCTTCCAGCTATGTGGTTGTGCACTCATCATTATTCCTCATTCCCCAGCGTAGCATTTGTTGGTTCTTAGTTGAGCCCAGCAATTATCGAGGTCACTTGGTCACCCCTAAATCAGTTTAGCCATTAGTGCATTCGCTCCTTCTTCTCAGTATGTCAGAATGTCTATGAAGAAATATTTCAATGGTTCGATCACTCACCCCAGGGTATTAAGGATTTCTCTCTTTTGGGGCTTTTTGTATCCTCGTACGTATTTAAAGCTCGGCCTCCTTCCGATTCTATTCAGTTATCTTTCCTTCCCTTTTATTCTTGTTTGCCCTCGCTCGATCTTACTTTGTTCTTCCACGATCTTTTTTCTTCTTCTTCTTTCTTATTAATACTTGTCTGCCTTCCTTCTGTCATCTTCATTCTTTTAAGACAAGGCAATTCTAGGACGTTTCTTTTCTGATAATTATATTGCGCTTTTATCTACGCACGTAGAAACTCGAAGTGATGAATACTTAAGTACTTACTGTAGAACTTAGGGAGCAGCTTTTAGAAAGTTAGGACTTTGAGAAGAATCGGTTAGGAAGTATTTAGTGTCAATTCAAAGTTTCAAAACCGACAAACCGGCTGATATGAGGGAGCCCTTTCTCAGGCAATACGCTACGAGTGCGGTATAGATATGATTGTCGTGATAAATTTACTGAAATTTAATCTCAGGCTTATTATTACTATATATGTACTATATATAGTATATATTATTTATTATCAGTCTAGCAGGCTTGATGCCACAATCTCTAGTTGTGTATGTTCTTAATGGAAACTTGATTAATGCAGCTCGGGTTGGCATGAAACATGTTCTACCGCAGCAAAATATATAGTTTTTACAGGGTGAAGGAGGGTAGCATCTCGTAGCTGCGCAACACTTCAGCACATTAACAGAACGACTCCAGTAGCTAAGCTAAACACATGTATACAATCTGTTTGTGTATATCTGCTAAGGCCGTCGGTCTTACTTATTTTAGGAACATGTACGTTTTGAAATGTGAGTTCTTTCATACGTCATCTGGCTTTGCAATCTTGTCTAATTGTTGTATTGAGTTGCAGTATGCGTGCTTGCGTTTATAAAATTGTAAACTAGTCGTTTGACATCAAGATTTTTAGAACGTCTAATATTTACTATTTGTTATTCACCATCGAAGGGTAGCTTTATATTTTTGTAAAGATCTTCAAAGATTTTCAGTAACAGTGAGATGAAACATTTTGTACAATACTAGAAACTTAAAGACGCAGTAGAAAGCATTAGATTCTCTTTGAATTAGGGGAAAAGAAATAAGAAAAGTAATAACGAAATATGTCTTCTCCATCCTGTTTTCTGATCTCTAACTTAATGAAGAGGATAACTACAGATTTTGACGCTGTTATTCGTAGAGAGTGGGACACCACTTTCTTTGTAGCAAGTACAGTGCCTTGGAGTAGTTAGTCCCTTTTTCTAATAACCTACAGGTAAAGATGCTAATACTAGTGTAGTTCCCCAAATGTGCCTAACACAGTGTAAGAAGACGAGGTCAAGGATAGCGTGGTGCCTTTGTAGGTAGTTTGAGGAGACCGAATGGGATCTCCATGGTCTTTTCTCTGCTGCTACCTCCGTTTATGCCAACCGCCCCCCTTACGTCGGTTTCGCGATCTCACCACACCCATTTACAAAGAGTATGCTATTACGCACCATATCCACACTAAAGGCTCACCTGTGTCTTCTCGACCTTGCAGACTGTCACCATCGAAACTGAAAATTGCCAAAGCAGAATTCGACCACATGCTACAACAAGGTAGTTTTTGACCATCTGATAGCTGCTGGGCTTCACCACTGCACATACTTCCTAAATCTGCACCTGGTGACTGACGCCGGTTTGGAGATGATCGTACTCAGAATAATCTCACTCGACCCGATCTTTATCCTATTCTGCAAAAAACTCAATTTTACTCTTTCTCTGGCTAACATCCCTATTTTCTCAAAGATCGACTTAGTTCGAGCATATCACCACATTCCCCACCAATCTGGATATTCCAAAGACAGCCTTAACAACATCTTAATGGTTCATTTGAATTTCGAAGGACACCTTTGGGGCTTCGTAAAAGTACTCAGACTCTTCAGCGGTTTATTGATCAAGTCCTTCGTGGATTGCCATTTTCTTGCACCTGTATTGACGATATTCTCATAGCTAGGCACTCTCCAGAAGAGCATACATATCATATCCGACAAAGTATTTATTTACTTCATCAGTATGATTTCGTAATTAACAGGCGTAACAGACGCCTTACATCTCGTTTTATTAGGAATTCGCTCAGTCATCAAAGCTGACATTAGACATCTTAAGAACTTGTCCATTGTACAACTTTACGCTTATCAGGTGAACTTGATTCTACCAATGCTCATCTCATGTCTCTTATCTCTATCCAGTATGTGGACAAAATTCACTTCATCATGCAGCAGACAGTACCTACTTGACCTCGCTCTCAAAACAGATCTCCCTACAACCCGTCAACCCGTTTCCAATGCACAGGTTTTGTACGTTCTGACACACTTCGCAACCCTTTGCACGCATATTACGATGGACCTTTTAAGATTATCTCTTGCAACAATCAATTGGAAAACACTCCACCATCGGTATTGACAGAGTAAATACTACACACATAGCCTCTAATTATCTAGTCTTCGAAATTACTCCCACTCTCACCAGCACACCTACACCATCAAACTTAGCAGAAAATCGAAAACCGAAAATTTCTACACCTAAGAATTTTCCCTACTACACTTTGTGGTTTACGTACGTTCCTTCCTTTCTTTGTAGTGTTCATCAATAGCATTATGTGCTGTCTAGCTGCAATTTTGCTAGGAGGGATGCTGATCTATGACCTTAAACCAGCATAAATAGGCTTGGATGCGTCGATCTTCTGTCTTTCATTAGCCTTGACGTCATAGTCTGTTGTTGGACTTTATTTGAAATGAAGATTATGCAGCTTTACAAGGGATTCCATCTTGATCGAGTATGAAAGATGATCCTGAATGAGGTAAATAGCGACGGAAATTGGGGAGAAACAGAGTTTACAGCAGCAGGGCTATCAGGGCTTTTACAGCGACTTTGATGTGTCTACGCTGTATTGTTTATTACTCAGGGAAATAGCAGTTGTCAAGATTGTGCAGGCGTACGTTGTTTAGTCCAATAGCTAGGATGATAATTTATGACGGTCATCCTCGCAATTATTATATTTTGCCGTAGGACTTCCAAAGCGGAACTTTGATCTTGACTTCGTTAGAAGTTAGTGTAAAAAAGGATTTACGCCGCTTGCTATTTCATGAGTAAATGTACAAAGTGCTGCTGTAAGCAGTGGCGAAGCTCTGCTTTTGGATGTGGTCGTGTTCATCGCTAATGACTTTAAGAAGTAGCCCCCATTACTCCCATTCTTAAAATGTACCACACCAATTTTGTAAATGATATTACCATCCCAGCTTACAAAATTTCAGTCATCTAACTTAACCTGTGAAAAAGATCCTTGCTAAATATCTAATAACTTAATTTGGTTCTCAATAAACAATATCACTGAGGTAAGCTCAAGCCCCACGTCAAGGGTTTGCCAAATGCTTGAGCTTCTATTTTTTATGGCAGAAGGAACCTCACCAGCTTCATGGCAACATAAAAACTGGGAGTAATTAAACTGCTCTCTTCCATCAAAATAATTGAAATTGCCACAATAAACTCTACATAATGAAGGCACCAGTTGAATAATGTAATGTTCCCCTCCAACTTTGTGTAATATGATCAGAAACATGTTCACAAAAAGTTTCCATACTGTATATACACATTAACAGAAGAGATTTCCAACTTTGAAAAGTGAGAACCAAGTTGATAGAAACCACTGCAATAAACGCCACCAGACAATTATGAACAGTTCTTGTTACCAAAAGATAACTTAACCTGAATAGAGATGGATTTTCAATTGAGTTATGAATAATCTATAAAAGTATTGTGTTGTGAAAGGACAACCATCAAGCCAACAAGTCAGCAATGGGGGCCAAAGATTTTATTGTGTCTATTTAAAGAGTAAAATTCAGTCTTCTTGACAAAGTTATCAATTATCAAGTTATGGATAGCATTTTTACTGTCCAACTGTGTCAGAATGTCTTTATGTATTGATATTCTACACAAAGATCTAAGACGTTCTTGCCGTAATTTACTTCCCATGTATGTCTTACCTCTGTTAAGGCAAGAGGAAGATCTTTCAACAGAGGCACTTGAGACAGCAATCAGACAGTTCAGTTTCAGCAGTTTCACCACCTCAGGTACACTTTGCTACAATCCAAACTCTTAAATATAATCCAACATTTCTACAGGGGTTTCCTTTTGAAAAACAGCATCTCTATAGACAGATTATAACTGTCTCTCAAGTGACTGGATACAAAAGGGTGGCCCATATTTGATCTTAAGGAGTTGAAGTTTTTCAGATGGAACAGTTCCACCCCATTCCTTGAAACATTTAGGGTTGACCAGGTCCAACAATTCAAAATTCTGGCAATCTGAAAACCTGTCATTCATCGTTGCTGTGATGTTCTCAATTAAGGCAAAGTACATCTGCTTGTAATTTAACTTTTGTTCTGATCTTGATAGGGGTTCTCCCACTACAGT
>JAAAKL020018700.1:0-10128 GCA_010016065.2 Carybdea cf. marsupialis auct. non (Linnaeus, 1758)
AGTGTAAGTAAATTTATTTTCTTTCTTAGATCGCTTAAATAATTTTGAAGGACCTTGTACTTAGAGACTTTATAATTTTTTTAACTTCAGTACCATATATTTATTCTGTAACTTTACCGAGAATTCAGCTTCGACGGTGTACATATCATTTTCACTGTTTTCACCCATTACGACGGGGACAGCAAGAATTTATAGGAGTGGAACTAGTACAACAACAGTACAAACATAGTCAACATACTAAGAAAAAACGAAACAAACCATAAAAAAGAAAGAAAGAAAGGAAAGGGAAAGAAAGTAAATAAATACATAGAATTTACTCCCAGGAAATAGACAAAAACAAAACAAGCCAACTTTAATTAATAAAAGTCGAGGTTTGCTGGATTGTTATGTTATTATCATTATGTTTTTAAAGTCCAATAACATTTATTCACATGTAGATTTACAAAGAAATCAACATTTAAACTATCAATTTAATATGATATGAACTTAGTTTATTGACAAAGTTTATATGTCTTTACTCTGCTACATACAACTTCATGTTGCCTGTTTCGTTTTACTGATGGTTGATTAAAGTCAGATGTAAGGCGGACATAGACTACGTTACATGTAGCAAATGTAAGTCACAGGTAGGTACACTAATCAGGTAGCTTAGAGGCTTAATTAGGGAACATTTAGGAAATCCAGTGCAAAGAATGCTTTGCACTGGAAGAGTGTATCTTTAGTATATATAGTGATGTAGGGCCTACGCGATGCACAGTGGTATCGAGCTTGTAAATAGTTTCCTCTAGGAAAAAATCACTGTAATCGCAGAGTTAGTTGAATAAGTGATCCGCCAGGGGCTTGAACCCACAACAAATCATTACGTGTCTTATAGTGTCTTATTTTGTGCACCCTGGCATACATTCTTTGTCTCTTTTACCAGCTATAACAGTGTTTCCTTTCCTACAACAGAGGCTGACGCAGAATTGCCCGGATGTCAAACCAGATAATTGTCTCAGTGCTCTTAAGCCGTGCAACATTAAGAAGAACAGAAACCTGGATGTTCTTCCAAGTAAGTACTTCAATTGAACAGGTCAGTGGCTATGAGGAGAGCCAGGTAATGGTACCTCCAATATTGGAAATTGCCCCAGTATCGCTTGTTAAAAGCAAAGGCCACTCTTGCCCTTATATGCTTTCAAAGTTCTTTTTGCAGCCCCAAAGCAACAAATCCTCCCCATTCCCCTTCAACAAGCGTCCTACCCCTAAACTATGATTTTGGCCACGAGACTGCAACAGAATGTGGTGGGCCTCCTAACACCATCACTGGCTCAGTCTAAACTACTCGTTTGTTCGCCCCGAGCTTTGCATATAGCCGTCACAGTCACAGGGGAATTGAATGTGTCTCTAAGATTACGTAACTTTCCGATCTTCGCATATGTAGAATGGACGTAACCCTTTGTTTCCCTGTGTTATCAAATGACACAATAGTTCTCAATAAAGATTCTTATCCTTATTTGACATCCTTGTAACAGGAATATTGTACAACTTAACTCAATTATCGGAATAGGATAACTTTTCTTAACTCTTCTGATTTTAAGACTCTATCTTTTCTAAGAGAGGGTAGACTTGTATGAAATCTCTGAAAAAAGGCCCCGACTAAGGAAGGCTGAATTTTAACTGTACCCACAAACGTGTTCTTAAGTTGGTATTCAACTTTCAAAAGCATGCATCTTTGTAAAGTTTCCCTTTAGCTTAGCCCGCTACTTACCGCCGAACTTTTAGGTTTCAAGGTTTAAGGTTTAATGAACGCGAACCGTCTATAATCACCGAATTAACACCGGCTGTAAATAAAGGCGGCGTTTTGGACGAAGGCCCTCCAATAACCGACTCAATTTTGTCTCAAATTTGTGAATCTTTATAGCTTTCTTAATAAAGATTCCCTTGTCTGAAAATGTTAATAAGTACCGCCTGTAAATGATCAGCTGATAGTGTAAACGCCGTCTACCAATGATTGCGGCCTTTTTCGGCAGAAAGAATTACTATATTCAACTCGCTAATAACTGCCGTACTTTTATGCTTACGAAGTTTACAAATCCGTCTGCTTATAAGCAACGCGGCATCATTACATATTCAAGCGAAGGCTTATACTTCTGACTGTACTAAACTTCTGACTATACTTCTGAACTCTATCGCTCCACTCAATATTGCCGATGCTTACGACACCACAACCATTCATTTCATTTGCAAGGATCTCTTTCGAGACTATGGTGACAATTGCGTATTCTCGAGGTCTAAAGTTAAAGAGAATGCAAAAAAAGAGGATAGGAATTTGAAAAACCCAACATCAACACAGTATGAGTTGTGTGTTATAGGTGAGTTGTGTGGTATGGGTGAGTTGTGTACCTGGTAAACCCTCCGGCAAAGACACGAGTCCAGCACTATATGATATTTGCACTGCCCAAGGGCAAAGGAACACCCTTCGTGTATGTAGTGCAAGTGGAGATGGTATTTGTGGTTGTGCAATAGCATGCTTAATACAAAGCGTTGCCTGAAGCAGAAACCTGAAATAAATAAGTACCAAAAGAGCCGACCATTGATTTGTGAATTGGGCTACGACTTGAGAGTGGATCATGCAAAAGTTGATTCCTCAACAAGGGAATATCACATTAAGAGTTATCACTATCGTACCAACAAAGTCTTCTTAATAGGCATCAATTGTCATAGGTTGTCACACCTAAAAGGGGAAAATTTCCGTGGATTGTATGCACTCACTATTTATATCATTGTGAGAACCTTTCAAACCTTAATCATTTTGTTACCTATGTGCCTATGCGAAGACTCTTCACAACAGTTTCGAGATAGAGAGGATTATGATGGTGTTAAGGTTATCAAATATAAACCTGTGATGTTAATATGCAATGAAAAGAGGTCAATTCCCTTTACCCCACATTAGGTATTGAAGGAACGGTGTCATATTCATGCAAGATATTCCGTTAATGTAATAGATATGGGAACATAATAAGCGTTCGATTTGTTAATTGTAGAAAACTTGTCTGGTTATGTCGTTCTTATGAAAGATATTTGTTACTATAATGCCTTTTGATAATTAGTTTTTTGTGGAACATTTTGGCAATAAATGCTCTAATTGGGGAAGTTCCATAATGTTTTGTACTCTAAGCACCTGAGACTTAACCGTATCAGCTAAGCAAAGCCATCCCTTGTCAGCGTTTGCATTTAGCTTGGGCTACTGCGGATGTTGGCAACTGCCATCGTGGCCTATCGGCTTACTTATTTGGTCGCTACATGTCCACTACGTGGAGCTTTTAGCGGCCTCTGTATCGGCGTTAATGGGTTGACTTCAACAGCAGGAATGGGCGACAAACTCATGTGACTGGAGCTATGGCGCGAACTACAATTTTATCTCATACAAACCCTAATCCTTCATAAATGTAAATCCATGATCTTTTCGAGTAATAATTGATATTTTTCACCTTCCTCAACATACGGATGTAATTTCAATTTAGAGAACGTTCTAACTTCGATACCATTGTCCACATTTCGAATGCGTACATAGGATGGATTCTATCTCTGATGAAGAACGGGACCTTAGTACTCACTGACATATTTGATGTCCAAATGTTTGATCATTTTATTTTATTTATTGCAGACATTAGTGCGTCTTATCTTATTCTCGCATCTCTCCGTGTGTCATCTACCTATGATATTTGAAATCCTCCATTATTTTCAATTCTATTCCACTGTGTTTTAATACTATGAGGCCTTTGATGTTGCGAGTTAAACTTTGGGTTTTTGACGCATTTACGCCGAAAATTAACGCTTTCCTTGTCTATTTGCAGAGGATGGTGCTAGGGTGTACCTGAGCCCACCACACAGCGACCCTGATTCGAATTACATCAATGCAGTTTACACTGACGTAAGTATGGAACCCTTAAACACAGCATTTGCTTACCAACAATATCCTTTAGACTGATGTAAGATACCAATATCTGGCGCCCAAATTAAGTCGAGCCTATCATAGTATTGATAACTTTGATAAAGATTGTGTGTCCCTTGACTGGTCAGATTACTAAATCTGATAACCACCTTCACAATTTGATCTATAGATATTGGAGCTGTTACTTTGAGTAACCAAAACTACAGTCGATTGATGGATTTTGCCAATGCCCGTTAAGATTTCTCACTGTTAATTATAAAGCATTCGAAATCATAATCTCTACCCCACAGCAGAGCTTATTCAGGGCTTTATTGCTTCCATGTGATCACACACAGAGGCTTACGGGGCGGGGAGATGGTTGGCGCCTCCTTCCCAATTCCTGCATAGTCCATATTCGAAATTAAACGACTGCCGATATTCTTTCTTCTTTCTGTAAGGGAAGCAAGAGTGAAATCATCTATTAGACGCAATCCTAAGAAATTGTTTTGAACATCGACACTTGTAAGGGGGATTTTAAGTCTAACGAGGTCCAAATGCACATTTGGTGGCGGCGAGAACGTTACATTGACAGTTTCTTGCAAAACAGTCCGGTTCTGTTTTACATTTAATAGTCCCTGTTACCTGCCAAATAAGTGAGATGGTGCTGATTTATGGAAACCTGCATATGACTGCTGGCGTATGACTCTGGAGTCAGCTGGAGTAAGAACTGCATGGGCTGTCAAGGTTGAAGTTGTTGGCACTCGTCATACAACATTTCCAGAGAAAATACATCGTCACACACCTTGTAGAAAACGAATGACTTTTCAACTGAAAATTTTCCGAAATTCGAAACTTGTAATCGACTATAAACTTGTGAACAGGTCTCAATACAATAGTACACCATCATTTACTATATATGAGTACCTAATATGCTTACAGTTAGTATGCTGATTAGTACGGTTGTTAAGAATTTTCTGCTTTTCTGTTTCACAGGGTTACAAAGAACGAGGGTTATTCCTTCTTGCAGAGGCACCGATGAAGCATACTATTTCATCCTTTTGGCAAATGGTAGAAGAGAGGGATTGCCATACCATTGTCATGCTGAATTGCCTAAGGGAATTCGCTGAGGTAAAGCAATCATGGTTTAGCTCTTTGTTTTATTCAAGTTTTTATGCATTATCCTTCCCCAGCTAATGCTAATTACCCTTTTTGCTAATAGGTTCGCAGTAGGAGCTTTCAGATTGATGGCCTAGACTGGACTGGAACCATTAATCCTGCTTGTTAGACCAGCTCTCTGCCAACTGAGCTACCTCACCTTGTCGTTACCTTCATATACATCGAGTCACGTCCACGTGTAGTTAAAAATAAAAGATGAAAGAGAAGTAAAGTTCAATGAAATTAACGCTTATTATAATACAACTGTCTGTACAGGTGATGGCGAAAAAGACCGCGAGAAGATGTCAACTCGATATGGAACGTTTAAGAAACGGAGAGGTTCAACTCCCCATAAATTCGAATGTGCATTTATAATAAAGGGAGAAAAGAAGACCATTTAAGATACAGTTAGCATCCTTCCATCGATTTTTTATAGTCAGCATTTTCCATCTGTCGTTGGGTTACCGACTTTTGACTAATCTTTGCTTTCCATCCTGTTCTTTCCTTTGTATGTTCTTTCTTTAGGCCAATCTTTGCAGCATCTTTTTCCATCTTGTCTCTCCATCTCATTGAAGGTTTTCCTTGTCCTCTTCTGCCTTCACCTTCAAACATCATTGCTCTCTTTACACCTGCATTGTCTTCCTTTCTCAATACATGCCCATACCATTTCAAACAACTCTCTCTCACAACATCATCAATTCCAGACTTTAATCCAACTAAACCCGTCAGATCTTTTCTACTTTTTCCTTCACTAAGTCTGTTTCCACAGATCAATCTTAGCATTCACATCTTTTCAGTAAGATACAGTTAGCATGCTATGGAAAATTCATATGACAGAGATTGAATCAGTTTTTGACTCTGTTTAATATTTAGCCGTACAAAATCTCCGGGAATTTTCGAAATTCTTCATAAAAGACGTTTTGGCTGTTTAACGACGACAGTGCTGATTTTTTATCACATTGTCAGTAAAATCAGCCATTGCCTTTAGCCTGGAAGAGTTCAGTGTACCTCTTAGATATTGTTAGGCATTTACATAAATGTTGGATTTACAAAAGATAATCTCACAGAAAATTTGCATAGCTTTCATTTCTGATGGCACGCTCTTTCTTTAAAGCAATTTCACAATTTTTTTGTATCACATTCTTAGCCACTGCTTGGAAATTGCTTTCAGTGTCGCAGTTAAATTGGTAACTGTAGAAGAGAAACGCTTCCGCATCTATATGTATAGTGACTGCCTTTAGCGTTTACTGCCAATCTCCAATAAACGACAGGTATGTTTTACCGTGGGTGGAATTGTGGGTGTCAGGTGGATGTCAATCAGTTACAGAGCCGTTGTAGTTGATGGTTGTTTTTCAATGCGTAGCAAGCATCAGTAAGGAGTGCTCCTCTTTATCTGCAGCATTTGTTCTGACCTGGCTATGGTGAATAACATTTTCAATGAACTGTCAATTTTCCCCTTAAACTAAAGAGATCATGTATGACACTGTCTATGTCTGATCGATCCATCAGGGTGTCAACTCGAGTTACAAGTGTATTTCCTCCCTCTTGTCTCCTCCCTTTTGCGGTATCGCGGCGGCACCTTTTTTTGTCTTACTCATACATATGTAGCTCTGGGAATGTAAGTAAATGTTGCCCCAAGATCTCAATGATTTCTGTAACCCCCCCCCCCCCCCCCGAGAGCCTACGTCTCCCTTTGTGATGTCTCACTGCTTATCAAGGGGGTATGATGAGAGATTGTCAACTCGAGTCTTGATATGATGCAAGTTCTATCCATGAATCAAGATGTGGGAGAGTTTATTCTGATAGCAGAAGGGAAGAATTTTACCAAATTCAGACATAAGAAAAGTCCTGTTGAATGATATGCTTTTGCAAAGTGTAGGCATCAAGACGGAAAGCATGTTACTTAATAGTAGGGAAAATGCAAGCTGTAGGACATGATATTATTGGCTGAATTAGAATGGCATGATGACGCACATATTCCATATGGGGAGTATACACACAAACGTTTAGCACAAAGATTTCACTTGAAGAAAAATGCAGCTTGGTAGGCTCGAATACCACTTTTGACCACTGAGTGAAACCAAGTCGCTATAATTAAGTTACCGACTGTGTTATGGCACTGGTCTCTAAAAAGGACTGGATCGAGCTTCCCATTGTTTCCAACTACGAAAAAGTACTTGTCCCCATTAGTTAAAATAGCGCGGAAAAGTCCGCCATGTTGCATAACATTGTTTATAAGCTCTGTGTGACGGGGATTGAAATGGCGTCCAAAGACTGACCTCACTTTCAGACGGAAGATGCTCGATCCAGTGTTTTTGAGAGATCAGTGGTTATGGACCGTTCCTACGAGTATTGCAAAAAGTGAAGGAGACTTAGCCTTGATGAATGTCATTTGTGACAATCGCTGGTCTGATCTTCATAGATAAAACACCCCAAATTATGTGATTATATAGGCTAATGGAAATCTACTTAACAAATAGTAACCAGTTATATATGTTGAGAAATGGAGCATTCTGCAGCATTTTTGTATTACTGAAGACAGTTAGTCATGTACCAAAGAAACTCTTACTGAGCACATAAAATATTTGGTCAGCATTGCAATTTTCTTTAAAAACCTAATACGAGTAATAGACATTCTATGTAAATAAGAAGGTATCACGGTTATTGTACTTTATTTGAATAGACGCTGTAGAAAATGCCGAAATGCCGTTGTTGTAATACTTGTACTTTGGATAGAACGTACAATAACCGAAAAATAGTTGCAGATACTAAGACCTCAAGTTCATTATTGAACAGTATTAGAAGAAGGCAATGTAATTGATTGGTTGTCTTCTTAGACATTGAGATGGGGAAAATTTAGCTTTATGCGGGGAAATTATTTGAAATCGAGGAGATCGAGGTAAACAGAGGATAAGGTACCTAAAAAGCTTAGGAGACTACAAATACAAAATGCAGCTATACTTTTCTCCATGTTGCTAGTAACAAAAGGAGTTACAGATTTATGATTATCGATGGTTGTATTAGTTTTTGGTACATATATAACCCCAAATAAAGCAATCATTATCTCAGTGAAAACTTTGAGTACAGCAGATACTGTACTGTACAGATACTTTTAGAGAAGCGTATCATGAGCACGTTCTCACCCACGTTGAAATACAACAGATGATTTAATGAAAATGAGGGGGTGGAGGGGGTACTTGTCGTAGTTCCTCATTAAAGGGATTTGTTTTTCATAAGATACGGTATTCACATTTGGAAAATTTCCAATCGTGCTGTGTTTAAACTGCATAATAAGAGTACGAAGAGGTAGAGACAGATGGAGTTCATCTTGTTCGCAGTCACTGCTGTTTAATGAGATGTAAGTTTGTAAGTAGCTTCCCACTATGTGTAACAAGTCAAAGGCAGTTATTAATTACAGAAAACCATTAAACACTCTTTCAGATCATAACTTGGCTTCCAAACCATCCCAGCTGCGCTCTTTTTTATTTCCTAAACGGAGAACCTGATTAAAGGTTTGGCGAAAGTAAGAACTTGAGTGAATTTGATTTGACTAGCGCTAATCACCTGCAGTTGAAATAGGCTCAATTTAATGTGATGTTTTCAGCACAAAAGCTGGACATTGATTATATTTATACAACACTGTCGAGAGATCCGACCTTGCAAGCTGTTAGTCGCAGACTCAAATATTGTGGTGAGACTATGGTGTCAGGAACTAAACATCTGCCACACTCTGTCAGAAATTTAATTCCTAAGTCGATTAATCGAAGTGGGTAAATCTATTTTGTACAAATTGCGATTAATTATTAAGGTGCCACCTGCCTCGCTTTAGTGTCGTCATGTTTGTTATGAACACAAGTACTAGGAGTAGCTCAAGCAATTAGTAGTTACAGACCAATACGTGTTTTGGACAACTCACGGTTGTCGTAGTAAACAGAAATAGCTGATATTGTCAGCACACTTAACGAGACTTTTAAGCTGCAGGCACACAGTCTAGATTTCAAGATTGTCTCGTGGCTGTGTGGTATTTACACCAGCAATACCTATTTTACGAATACCTGTTATATTGCCACTTTATCCTCTGCCGATTTCCTTTGTCTGTTACTATGGGCCTGGTTTTGCTCAGGCTACTCTAAGGGAATACGCACGGTGCTTTCTTTGAACAGTATCTTTGTTCCAATTGGGCGTTTGTACCAATATGTATACTTGGTAGTGCGTATCGTGTTCTCACTTTCTCTTCGTTCTGTTCTTGTACCTACTCCAATGTCCGGGGCGTGATCAGCCTTCTCAAAACTATGGTATAAAGCAGAAGGAATCTAAAGAATGCCATTCTAGTGCACGTTCTCATCAAATCCAGTTCTCCCTTCCAGTAGCAAGTAAGCCGTGATGACAAGATCTATGACTTCAAAATATCGGATAACTATCCTTATAACAAAAGACGATTTTCATATTAGATGTGGACAAATTAGGAAATTGGCTTTTCGAAGAAGAGCATGAGACTTTGCCCCCTGATTACGCTGATTTGGAATGCTAAAAGTGCATATTGCTACTCTGCCGCTGCCTTATCGGGAGTGAAATCTGTAAGCCGTGAAGTCACTACAAGTTGGCTAGATCAATATTTCTTATTTACGCATATTCTCAAGTATGCGGCTACACTAACCTTGTTACCTCCAATAAGCGCTGACATTGTGTATTTCTTATCTTCCAACTACATTCCGACACTGCCGTTTCAGAGTTTCAGTAATAAATAAGATAACTCCATAACATGTCCTCTAATCTCTTGTAGTTATACATCGTACGAGTTATCTTTAAAATACTGACAGATTGGTGGTGAACCGATAGTTGGTGAAGAACAGACGCACGGGTTACCAGGAAGGGGGGTCTAGGCGGCATAACACCCATTGATTTTTACTTTCTTTGTGTTCTTGAAGTTCGCTGGCGAACTTCTTCCTTTTACACTTAAACTAAAACCGCCAAAGCTTAGTGAATGAAGCAACTGTCACCAAGAAGTAGACCCCTTTCAAAGGCTTTTATGTCGAACTGTATTCTGTAGAGCTTAAAAC
>JAAAKL020018702.1:0-10127 GCA_010016065.2 Carybdea cf. marsupialis auct. non (Linnaeus, 1758)
CGAAAAGGGAATCAACGAAATTATTTACCCAACTGTGTTTTACAAGGTAGCCAATCAGAATTCTGACTGCCAGATTGATGTTGTTTTGAGCAATCAGTGTCCGTGGAGCTGAATGGTTAACCAACAGGCCCAAACCAACACCAATCTGGCAGTCAGAATTCTGATACACAGTTGGGTAAATAATTTCGTTGATTCCCTTTTCAGTTATTTTCTGACGAATTGTACTCTGAGCAGTGTCAGACAAAATAAGCTTTTTAGCACAAAATGAATTCGCTATTTCGTGCAGTTTTATTATTCTGTACCATCAACAACCATTTCGTTGTATTAAGTATATAATAAAGGAAGGGATAGAAGTATTATTTGGGTCAAAATTTTAAAAAAACTTTGTTTAATTGGGCAATGTGACTCAAAAATTAGGCTTTTTATAGCTTCGGCTTTTGTCAATTTTCGAACACATTGCGACTTTTCTATAGAATTTTTGGCAGATGTGCAAAACATTTAAACGTCAAAACACTTCCATTTCGTGACAGATCGATTAAAAGTAGAAGTCAGGTATACTTTAAGTCGGGTTCTAAGTCTCTAACACATAGCGACGGCAAACGGCTGGCAAAAAATGTTAGGGAGTGGAGTATTGAGTAAGGTTACATGGTCATTGAAACAGGGTTGAATGCTGAGGGTGCTTGTGATATGCACTGCTTTGCTATTTGAATTAAAAGATTAGTGCACGATATGTAAAGAAAGGCCAAAGTGATACTGCGAAAAAATGATTAAAGTTCTTGAATTTTCTTCGTCAGAGGCCTTTGATCAGCAATGCGTCCGATGTTGAAACTACATCAACTAAACTAGCTGAAAGAAAGAGGGTAGTAGGTAAGCAAGCAGCTTCCCGTGGATCCCTCTGAGCCCTGCTAGACATATATGTGATATGCGGAATTACCAACTTGTATATATTATAGACTGCTGTTTACTGCATCCACTGTCATGTGTTGTTCCTGTTGTTTTGTTCAAGTTCCACAACCCGTGATGAGCACTTGTGAGTAGGTAGATCGGTTCCCTGTGTCACGTGAAGGTAGTCTGGATCTGGGGCGGGGTGCCATTGCTGATCGGCTCTACAATCTTGCAAACAACATTTATTATGGTAGACATCTGGACTATGTGAAGAGAAAGGGAAGTCCAGATTTGTCAACGAATAGCGGTCAGCATGTGGACTTTACTTGCTTGCACAGTATTTGCCTTTCTCCAACTATCTTCAGGTGAGCATGTTGTTAGCAATTGCTTCTTTTTTCCCCAGTTATTTAGATTGAGGGTTCAGATGTTGACAAGAACTAGGGTGCAAGCAATACTCGCGTTCAACTTGCATCTTTTGAGGCAGATTCTGCCAGCTTTACTTGTTGTTATGCTCTCGACGGCGTGGCTTGCCAGTTTTATATCGATGCCGAGTTGTTACTGCCTGTAGTGTTCCTTTCATGCCAATAGTGTTTTCCCTGTGCAGAAAGCGCGCAAGCAGTCCGTAAACTGGATTGTTTACGATGTTAATGAAGTGGAGAGCTTAGGTTTAAAGCTCTCCCACTTGCTTGCAGCTGAGTCATCTTAAGCTGTAAACGTTACTCACATTCACTTAGCAATTCAAAAGTTCGATACACAGGGCATGTAATTATTGCGTGCTATGCATGCGCCTGATAGTCATCCCTGAGTAGATTCCGTTATGACAACAGTGGGCCTACATGTGACCATTAATCAACAAACATAAGGACTAGGGAGACATTGAAAGGCGCACATCGGATTGAGAGATGAATCGAGTGAATATTAAAGTTTAAGAGATCGGGGAACTATTTGTCTGTCTCAACGTCTGGTCCAAGAGTGATATGATATGAGTGTACAGGAAACCCCGAAAGTCGCTTAAAGTTAAAGTAACGTATTAAGGGATTAGCTGTGATCTGTCAGAATACCACCAGATTCAACCATGATAGTAAACTGTCAAATTTGATCGTAAGCATTGAAACTCAACGAAGAATTCGTGTGTCTGTTACGTTAGGGTTACGACTTGCAGTTGTCAGGAAGATCTAAGCTATTGTGTCGGTGACGTCTACTGAAACTGAACTGACATACCCGGTGTATCCCATTTCTTTATAAGTTCATGGTGCTGCAGATTATTACCCATTGACCAGTTCTATAAACACGTTTTCTGTTTTGACTTGCAACATGATCGCTAATCACATCACTATGTTTCATTTAATGTCATCAAGGACTGTAGACTGTTTTATCATCGTAGCAGTGGCATACAAGAATGTTCGTATACTCACACTATGGAAGAATTTGCGATGTAGTAGGTCTTATGGCCGATTAGGATCTATTACGATACGATTGTTTGTCACCGGTGACATGTTTGCCCACTATTATGAAACGGGCGGTCTTGCCGAACAAAGTGATTGCACAGTTAATAGTGCTAGTAAGTAGACCGCCAGAGCAAGCGTCGTTGTAGGCCTGTACTTATAGCTTGAAACATTTTGTCAGTCAATATTTAAATGTCTTGTAAGCCAGTTTGCTTCACGACCCGTCTATGTATCAGATTTTGGCGACAGAATATTACCCTATAGTTGGTGCCCCGCATAAACAAGCAGTTGTGGATCCTTCTGTCGTATGTTTGTTTCATGAACTGATTGTTTATAGCAAAATCTGTTTACAGTAATGCTTCGAGTGAACCCCTTTTTGTTTATTAAAATTTGTACACTTTGGAAAGGAACCTTTTGATGTAGGCATTAAAGGAACGGCATTCGTAAGGTACTTATAAGACGATTTTAAGCAAAATTTTCTGCAAATAGAATAAAACCAACCTTATCAGCAGTCGTTCAAAGTGGCATTGCCAGGCTATTGGGTAGTAACATGGAATGTGTCTTAGTAGTCAGGCTATGGGTAGGGGTTTCTCTAGGAATGCGTATATTGACGTTTTGTAAACATGTAAACACATAAAAAAACATGAGCTAGTCAACATAGATTAAAAACAATAATACAAACTTTCATCTTGTGGGATCCCAGAGCTAAAATTTCACTGTAAAAAATATCAATTATATGGCAAGTCATCCAGAGCATGCCACGAATGTCTCATGAACTTCCCCTCAATTTTAACATTTAGATTGTGTTAAAGTTGCCTTTAACTATCAACTATCAGCTTACTATTCTCCATACATTATGGGTAATTCTGTGTCAGCACTCCTAAAATTTTGGAAAATTTGAACCAAGGTTGTCAGATTATGATGAAACTTGGTACACTTATTTACTTTTACTAACCAATAGTTTCTGTAAATTCCAGTTATGGTAGTTTCAAAGTCATACCATGCAGCTGTCCTGCGCAATATGCTTAGGAGGAAAAAAGTCATGCTACAATTTTAAAATACTGCTAGAAGAAAGCAAAATGGTGATTCAAAGTTCATATTTGGCAGTTTTGTCAATTTCTGGTTGCAGAATCCAAATATGATATTAAAAATGTGCTACAAAGAGTTCTTAAAGGTGTATTATGGTTTCAATTAAAATAATACTTGAAAAATAATCTTCCTTTTGTTGTGCGCTTAATGAAAGGGTGGCAAAAAACCCTACCTTTTTTAAATCCCAGAAATTTTACAGTCAGCACAAGCTTAAGTAAGAGCTACTCATGTCAAAATATGATTATGGAGTCTTGAGTATAACAGTTGTAAAGCACCAAAAAATCAACAAAATGAATAAATGACAAAAGTGAAGATATGATCTTATACTGCTGTAACTATACTTTGATTTGAGTAATCTTACCATGTTTTTCCCCAAAGCTGTACAGTTTCAGAATATAATGCTTTGATGGCAGTTATCTCATCTCCTGTGGATGTACTATTGACATTGTTAAAAGAAGGTTGAATTTTTTTTACATTGTGAAATCCTTTTTCTTTGCAATTGATAATCCAGCTCTGAGCTAGTTCATCAAGCAAATATGGAAAATTTTCACACTTTACAAAATTTAGTAGGTCATCTTCCCTTTATGTATGTGCTGTCTCAAAATACTAGAATATTCTGTTTTGTTGACATACAGTATACAGTATATGATACTCAGTAATCATGTACTGTTTGATGGGGAGCTTGTAAACACTTGACATTTTAATGGATTTGAGTTTGAGATTTTAGTTGCTTGTCTGTTAAACACATCCATGTTGATGAAAGATAAACATTCATTGTAGAGGTCATAGTAATGTTTTAAAATTCAAAAACGATTTATAATTTTATTTGGCTTTATTTTTTGTCCACCATCTTGTTGTGGCCAGACAGTAAAAATCTAACTGACAAGATAACACTTGTTACACAGAAATATTATTGCAGCATAAAAGCAATATTCCACTCTTTAAACCTGAGCAAGTACCTTAGAATATGAAGTCAGGACACGTTAACTAATGTATAGGCCAAAGGTGCTTGTTTGTGTTGAGTCATTCATACATTTAAGAAAAAAGAAACCATTATTATGGAAAATAGCAGCTCTATGAGTCAGGAATAATTAAGCCTAAAGAAAAGTGCTTATGCCCTTGTGGTTAAAAAACACAGTATTTAAGTGATAGGAAAATGAAAGTATGTAGATGTCAAAGTGGTCATTATATCATGGCTCTTTACAGTGAAATCTGCTACAAATGCCTTGTGTTCCTAAATGTGGCTACATTTAATAGATAAAGAGTAAGAAAAATGAGAGCTAGAATAATAGAGTTGATACAGAGACACATATTAAAATGATTAGTTAATGTAATGCAACTTGAATCGGTAAACACAATTAGCTCACATGTTTGTAGATGGATATCCCTTGTATTGTTGTTTCTGAATTGTGACACACTTTTCATAGACATACTTCTTGTTCTTCTGTTTATGAGAAAGGACCTGACAAAATTGTGGCAACTATTGAATTAGACATTTGTAAAGAAACTGGCCACTGGCAAGATTAAAGATGGAAAAAGCTTTATTACATTCAGAGTATAGTAATTTCAAGCTGCTGCTGTTTAGTGGATAAGTTCCTGGCCTTCAGATCAAGAGGGTCAGTGTTCAGTGCATGGAAGGGCCATTGGTGACGTCAGGAAGGGCATCCAGTCTTAAAGTGCTCTATGCTCCAATAACAAGCCCCATAGATATGGGCACCATCAAACCCCATGAATGGGAATAAGAGTTGTAAAGGGAGAGTATGTTAATTTCAATTTTTGTAAGGTTACAAACCAGAATGAGATCTAATTTAAGGACATTACATAATGTTTCAGTCTAAATAGCTTTACTTAGTATTTTTATATCAAATTGGGTTGTTCAGAAAAACTCATAGGTTGTAGTGTTTTTTATGACAAGAAAAATTTTCATTGTTTCATAAGTCAACCATTAGACAAGATTCCATTACCAAGCTTTCCTAGTTTATTCACTCCATGGTGGTCATCATTTATTGTAAAGATGAAAAGGATCAAATGATAAGTCTTTTAGTTATAGGGATTTATTTCTCCTTACTTTTTATACTTCGGTTTTGTAGGTCTTTTTCGATTGAACCAAAATCATAACACTATATGTATATTCAAGAATAATGAACAGGCCATAATTAAAATGAGCATCTTAAAAACTATCATCTCTCGAAATTTCAGCTGCATAGTATAATAACAGCAAATTTTACAGCCTGTTTTACAATGCTGATGAGAGTACATGGTTTTGCAGCATGGCCACCATTTCCTTCAATTTTGATGAATTTTTGTTATTATGTTACTCTAAACTCTATGATTCTTTAAAAAATATTTTCATGTGCCAGATTATTGGTATGAGTAACATTTGTGCCAAATTTCATAAAAAGCTGACAACCTTGGTTAAACCCATTAAATGAGTTGACATGGAATGACCCTTATATGAAAAATTGCTTTTTGACCTAGTTAGAACTGCTGATCTGTTATGAAATAGACAGGATTGTTATGTGAATCTGTGATAACCTCTGGATTAGTCAGTCAAATGTCACACACCATGACAGAAACAGATAGCGTAGATATATACTGAATTCCTTTTAGAAGTGGATTTATAGCACTGTTGCATCTTTGGTATTATTCTGTACTACCTCCAGAGTGTACCCCTTCCAATCATAGAATCACCAGGTACATGTGGAACTATGCTATCCACAGCAGTCCATATTTCAAATGGTATGCCAGACATATGAAAGAAGATGGAAGTAGCCGAAGAGAAAACTGCTGCACGACACTCAGAGGCCAGATTCAACTTTTTGTTACAAGTCTCTTTTTTCTGTTCAATTTATTGTGCACAATCTACCTTTTTTGACAAAAAGGTCACTGTTCTAGGTCCATTGATTATTTCATGTCTGTTTACCTTGAAGGCTGAACTACTAATTTGTTTGACTAGTAGCTATATTAATGAGGCATGTAGTGATGGTGGGTGGGTGGGTGGTTGGGTGATGGAGATAGTTTTACACTTTTTAAAAATGATCAATCTTATTAGGTTTGCAGTATCTTATATTTGATGTTTGTTATGAAAATGATTGCAAAAACCCAAAGCCTTTTTCTTGTGGGACATGAACCTGGAACGTTGTGGTATTGATATCTGTATTGATAGGTAGGCTAAGACAGGTTCTGTACTCATTGCTATGACAGTCCACCAACAGGTTGTTCTTTGTGAATCCTTCTTGTAGTAAATACCTCTGAAACCATTTGAAAATTTCAGCTAATGTTTGTTATTTATGTACCCTGCACTTATGCCTAGAAAAAGTTTATGTGACAAGTAATTAAAATCCACAAAATGCTGTAACATGGATAAAAAACATCAACACTGCTTTCTAATTTTGGCTGAATTGAGTTTAAATACCAAGTGTACAAGCTTATCCAAACTTGCTGGTTAACAAATAGATCCTCCTGCTCTACTCAGGAACTTAAACCACACTGCAAACTTATGTCTCTTGTGATGGCATGTATTAATAAAAAGATGGTCTGTTTCAGAGTTAGCTCCATTGACTGATAAATGGGACCTGCTCTCCATTGTTTACATAGTTTGCTACGAAGAAGAACTTCAAATAATAGTCGTTGATAGAAGTATGTAAACAGGCTTTATGCTCAATATGATATCTTCTCTTTCAGCCCTGATACAGAGTATCTAAACATATTTTACTGGGAAGACCATTTCCAGCCATAAATTTATATTGTTTTAGATTTCCTCCTTAGCTATCTTTCCCAAAAAATTCCATGGTGTGATCCCGTGACTGTTTTCAATTCTTGGGACTGATGGATTTTATTGTTTCATTTAAGTGTGAAAATATTAGTTGAGTGACTCTTATACATTCCATTCAGAGCTGCTTATGCATTTCCTTTTATTGTTTCCTTTGTTTTTCAACCTACAATGCAGAACTTTTAGCCGTCAAGAGGTGCTAATGTTACCACTGGCAACATAAGTTTATATTGATTTGAATCACAATTAAGCTGGAGTTATTTACTAATGGCTTAGTTTCAGCAAGTTGTTGAGTGTGGAAAACAAGGGAAGATAAGATGCATTAGCTTCCAATCCTAAACGACACTACTCTTTCTGCAGTACTCATCAACGTACATAAGAATTATTGCTTGTACAATTGTCTATATGCAAAAACCTCATCATATTTATAATTAATGCAGTGGAGACAAATGTACTTGCTTATAGGTTGTCACATTGATTTGTTGTATTGGTTTTAATCAAGTGAAAATCTGTGTTAAATATCATCATGGAATTGTGAATTTCTGTGCAGCCTCAGTAAAACTGGTGAGGTATATGGTGTGGAGGATATGTCATGTAGATGTTTGTTTATGAGTCTTGGTACGTTGCTTGATGTAAATTGGTTAACTTTTCAAGGTTCTAATTATCAGACTTAAGTAAAGTAGACAGGGGTCAAAATAAGGCCTGGTTACGGCTCATGACCTACTGCATTTCAGTGATGAACGGCTGAAAATATCAGCAACAAAGTAAAATAACTTTTTGCTACAAAGACTGTAGTCAGATAGCAGTGATGATGAAAAGGAATTGGGGAGACAGATGTCCAAATGCAGGGGGCATTTTCCAAATCTTGTTTTTCACAAAGTGGCAGTTTTCCATGCAATTCCATTTTTCGTTCCTTTGAGCAAGTTGGAGTGCTGAGCTTCAGAACACCACCTGGAACCCATTACCTTTTCCTGCGAGCCAACCTCCCAAGACGTAGAATTGACTGGCTCCATCAGGTTCTCTTATTTCAATCCCAGGTAGCCCATACTTGCTCAAAGCTAAAGTAGATGAGACTTCATATTTTTATCAATGTTAATGGGTCTGTAAAATAGGGAGAAGTCTAAATACATAAGGAAATAACTAAAGGAAACTTATGGAAATTTGCTACTCAGAATTTCATGCCCTTGTAATCTTCAGTGGAGTGATTTTGACAAATTTGAGTAGGCATTTCTATAATATATCACACCTTCTAACTAACATTGTTACCAACAATGAACTTTCCCATGACAGCAATTAGATATTTTTAGCAACCATTTGTCGAGTTCCAACATTTTGTTTGCTCTCACCAAAGCTAATTTTTTCTCAAGGCATAAGTTACAACTGCCCCTGTCACCAATGTAAAGGTGCACTTCCTTTTGAATTGCCCTCTGTAAGTCAAATTCTATTAAGAGTGTTTTAAGTCCCAACCGTATTTGGATAACTCAGTCTCTGCCGTGTATGATTCATTATTAGAGGATATAATGTGATATCTGTATCTGTCTTTGAATTCGCAGCCAGCAATACCAAAGTAGATTTTGTCATCATTGCTACTCTTTGTTGTATCTACTGCCTTAAACACCAGGCCTTTGGTAAGACAGTGGCCTTGTAGATTGCAATGACCCCCTACCCTACAGTTGCAGAAGTAGCTCTGTTGTGTTGTTGCCCAGTTCATAACTGCCTGGTATTGTCTTGTTATGCCTGTTAATAATTGTTTTCACATTCCTGGTAAAGCTGTAACTAACTTTGACTATATTTCTGTTGAAGAGTTTGTGAAGGGGATATGATTTGGGGAAAGAGTTGTTGATTAGTCTTAAATGTTCTAGCTACATTTGTTTGATTGGACTTAAGGGAGGTTAAACCAAATTGTATCTACTATATATGACATAATTATACACTATTTTTTAACTATGAAGGATAAAGCATGACACTTGAATGTTTTTTCCCCCAGCTATCAAGCCTCAAGTTAAAAGTCCATGGGATTTAGTAGAAGGAGATAAAGCGGTAATATCATGCACTGTAAAACATGAATCTAGCCAGTCCCCATCAATCACATTTATAAGAAGAGAAAAACGTGATGACATTGTTCTAAAGGACACTCAAGATGGCAGAATTAAAATTACTACTAGTAGTAACGGTAAGTATATTTCTTCTTTTTCTTTTCTTGTTCTTCTTTGTGCATGTACTTCTGTTGTGCACTTCCAAGGTATTGGACAAGCCCGCTGGTGTCACAAAGCCTCCCTTTCTAATTGTCACTGTCATCCCTGATAGCTTTGGTTTGATTGTGGCACAGGTGCTCCTTGAAGATGTCTTTTTATGTGTTTTTGCTACTTGAAATGGCTGTCTTGTATGTTACTCTGCAGACATTTGTTGATCCAGGATTCACTTTTGTGAACATGCCCTGCTCAGCATAACCTGTTCTGTCTTCAATAAGTAAGGAGTACTAAGAAGTCTGTCATACTTCCTGTACTGGACCTGATAAAAAGTACTCAGGCAGACACACTTAGCAATCAAAGAATACTTAGTTGACAACATAATAATGTGAGAAACATGAAGGCATATAGAAATGGCATTGATCAAGCTGATAGCAAAATGAAAAGAAAAGGTTTGCTGGTGGTGACAATCAGGGATCACCTTCCTAGATTGTCGACTTAACTATTGCACTGTTTAGGGCAGTGGTTGAGCCTGCATGTTCAGTGCAAGAGGTCCGAGATTCATGTTTTTTATGCATATTGTGTGTTATTTACATATCAATGACGAAGTATAAAGTGAAACAGAGAAAAGGTTGGATATTCCATATTGCTGGTGTGTCTGCCTGAGTACTTATGTACAGAAATAGCAATGATGAGGCATAAAGCGAAACAGAAAAGTTCAATATTCCATGATTACTAGTCTGCCTG
>JAAAKL020018703.1:0-10126 GCA_010016065.2 Carybdea cf. marsupialis auct. non (Linnaeus, 1758)
ATATAGGTGTTTGTGTATATAAATATGTATACTCAAAGTACTATTGATGCCGCTACTAGAGCTATAGATACAACAAGGCAAAAAGCCGCCAATAACGCATAAGCAGTTGTGAAGAGGGACAAGCGAATTTCCACAGATGCCTTAAGTTTCACAATCTATCCTTTGACGTTTATAAGACTTGTGAAATTTTCTTCAGTCACACTGTTATATATGATTTACCTTTATAATTATGAATTATTACATTATTTAAATGTTTACTTTATTTTTGCCTAGGGTGTGCGGTTCGATCCTGATATACAAACGACCATTCGAATTGAATTTGCTAAAGCAAACACGAAGGTGACGAAACCAAATTCGATCAAACCTGCAACAATACCGATGTCTCCGGCTCCCGGAATTCCTTCTCCCACGTATCAATTTCGTAAGTGCATCTTTGTCACTTCTTCTCAGTGTCTAGTATAAAAGGATGAGCTCGTAAGCTTGGTCTTAGTCTCCTTTTGAGAATAGCCCGGCCACTTCATTACTGTTTTTAAGCACATGACCTTGATTTTTCTCCCTCTCTGAAATAAGTCACCCCTAAAAGTCAGAAACCCCTAAAATAGTAAATATATATACACAAGTAAATAGATTTTTTGTTTATAAACCTTATTCATCAGTCAGTCCCTGTTAGAGAATTCATAATCATATAGAGTTTTCATATGGGAATACAGAGGATTTTTTAAAAAAAACATATTCTCGCAAAATACTAAAAAGATTGGTTCTTTGTTGTTTTTTCCCCGTTTCCTATGAGTTCTAAATCCTCTAGAATGTACCACAAAGTTAGATTGAATGTCAGTAGATTACAAAATGCAAAACTAATCGATCCTAGGAAGGGAGTCCTAAGAAAAAGAACATTAGGTTATTGGGTTGAATCCATCTTCTAATTGCCAGAGATGAAAAAACCCAGTAAACTCGAACATAAGAGAAACCCACAATGACAACAACAAAACATAACACCACAAAACAAACAGAATACCAAAATACATTACACTCAAAGGTTGCTAACAATTTTCCAAGGTAAAGTTGATACATTCGCTACACACGCCCTAGCGCACACTTGAATCGATCCCTTCCAAATCGGTTTCTGAGTTTGAAATAACATCCTGAATAGTTTTAGATCATACTGCTGGCTGTAGAGCTGTGGAGTCGTCTTTCATGAAGAAGCAACTAACAGAAACTTATAGGACCAATAAGTTCTGTCCGCCCTTTTGGAAGAGGGGGCAGGGAGTACTGGATAACCCAATTATATTTAGAGTTGCAAGAATAGGTCAAAGAGAATTTGACTTATAAAGATCTGATAATCTGCAAAAGAATTCTAAGAACTCTTGGTCTCTCATACAGAGATCGAGTCACCAATGAGGAGATTTACCGACAGATTGAACTAGCTATAGTACCGTTCCAGCACCTACCGGACATGGTTAAGGAGAGAAAATTGCGTTGGTTTGGACATGTTACAAGATCAAGCGGCATTAGTAAAACCATATTACAGGGCACAATGAGTGGTAAAATAACAAGAGGTCGACAACATAAGAAATGATGTGACAACATTGACAAGACTCGCACCAGAACTGGCCCTACGATCAGCAGAGGACAGCGAGGTGTGGAGAGATGTTATTCGTCAGAGAGCCGCATCGCCCCAACGACCTTCAAAACGGTTACGGGATAAAGACGAAGAAGAAGAATCTGCAAAAGGAACATTGCCCCATAATTCACCTCCCTATAAATATGAAGGATATGAATAACTCACCACTAAAACCATGAAACTAATAATCAGGTTCAGCTCACAGTTCCTCCTCCCCCTCCAGATGTAATCGATCTTCCGTCATCACTGATGACCATGAAGTACTTCAATTCGAAAGAAACTTTTGGGCTGCTAGATTAATTTTTACTTTTAAGAAACGAGAGAATGTTACCAGAAGAAGTGAAAGAACCCCAAAGAGATCTATGCAGTAATTATTTCTTTAGTCTTTTGACTTTGTTGATTGGTCTTTATCAGATCTTCAAACTTTACTCGTTAAAGCATTTGACATTTGTATATTTTCTGTATAATTTTCATATATTACACCCCTGTGCTGCTGCCCCTCTGTCATTATCCCTCCTGCAACTCAATTATCTATTTTCTTATCTTTAGATGATTTCACTGCAGGTTTCAACCTCCTTATCACACCCCTGTGCTGTTGCCCACCCCTGTCATTATACCTCCTGCAACTCAATTATCTATTTTCTTATCTTTAGATGATTTCCCTGCATGTTTCAACCTCCTTATCACACCCCTGTGCTGTTGCCCACCCCTGTCATTATCCCTCCTGCAACTTAAGTATCTGTTTTCTTATCTTTAGATGATTTCCCTGCATGTTTCAACCTCCTTATTACACCCCTGTGCTGTTGCCCACCCCTGTCATTATCCCTCCTGCAACTTAAGTATCTATTTTCTTATCTTTAGATGATTTCCCTGCAGGTTTCTTTGGAGCACCTGAATCGCATTGGGGACACCAGCCAGGGTAAGTGTGATTTATAGTCCTATGGGAATTTCCTTTAATTCATATTTTACGGACTTTTGGTGCAGTCTTGCAGTTCACGTTAAGTAAACTGGATCATCCTTTGCGTTAGCCTCACTCTAGATTTTTTTTTAACTACAAAGAGACCAGGGCACTGCAACTCACCTGTGACTTGTCGCACAGGAATTCCCTAATCACTAGAACTTCGTTAGCAAACAAGCTGATGTACACAAATTTGCTATGCTATTTTTGTTGAATACGAGGCTCGTTAGCAACAAGGTATGGAAATTTGCAGTGCTACTCTTCTTGAATACGAGGCTCTTTAACAGCATAAGGGTTGTGAAGTATGTGAGTTTAGGGTTACTGCAACTGCTGATCTTTAAAAAGGACTGGATCTAGTTTTCAATTGTTTCCAACAACGAAAAAGTGTAGTCTCGAGTACTGGCCCCCATTAGTTAAAATAGCGCGGGAAAGTCCGCCATGTTGCGTAACATTGTTTATAAGCTTTGTGCGATGGGGACTGAAATGGGGTCGAACGACTGACCTCACTTTGAGACGGAAGATGCTCGATCCAGGGTTATTTTAAGAGATCAATGGTGTCAACATGATGGGAATTTCTTTGAAACTATCAATGTTCAAAGTTTGTGGTGTTAATGTGGGACCATGTTAATAGAGTATTATTATGGTAAGACGAACATGAGAATTGATATGAGATATCAGTGACGCCAAGATATAAATCAAGGGAAGAAATCCGAAGGAAAGAGACTTTCACAACCTACTCACCTTATCAAGCGCCGGGTAGAATACAAGTTACACATGCTTTCAGATTCTTAGAAAACTATGGACAGGCTGGCGTCTTTGTTCTCTAAAGTTAAACCGAAGTTTGTAACGACATTTTTCTCATGCTGGTACGCTTGCACAAACGTTGATAATCGCAGGGCGCCTGTGTGTGGTTACAATATATTACTACAATGTGAGTCTTGGAGTCTCTACTTCACAACATGGAATATTTTAATAATTAAAACGCCTCTCTTCTTCAACACGAGGCTCGTTATCAAGAAGGTGATGTATACATGACGTACATCGCTCTTCAAGAAGAGGACAAAGTAAATGATGATGATAGACCAACTCGGATTTCGCCGTTGTTAATTATGTCAAAAGAGGAAATATGACAAGGTTATAGATTCACCGCTTTAAAACGTAGGATACCGCTTAGGATAAATACGTTTTGGTAGCTAATTCTCACAGCTTTGATAAGATACTCTTGGGAATCTTAATAACATGTAGTAAGCCCATGGAGTAATAAATTCAGCTAGGACTACCCTTGCATGGTTGCTACCTTGCTTAGAGAGGCTTCTCTTCAAATCTTAGTAAAATCTTTGAAGACACCATAAGTGAATGAGCCGTATACTACATTATATCGTTCGGAGAGCCAATGATAATCACAGAGTATGTGGAAGTATCCAGAGTTAGGAAGTAAAATGTCATTAGCTCAGTGACACTCCGTCTGTCCATACAATACCTAGGGCATGGCTGTAAACATGAAAACGTAATAAATTTTATATGTCCCTCAAGTTTTGTCTACGCCCAATACAAAAAAGGAAAGTTAATGATATTAACAAGTCAATTTCTGAAGATCAAGTAAGATAAGTTGTCGGTTTTTAAGGAAACAAGTCTTATCTTTCAAATACTTCAATCTCCAATATGTACGACAAATACGTAAACTGAGCGACCCACTGGCCTCCCTTGATATAAATTTTGATATTAAGATATCAGCCAGTGGTGGCGTAGTCGCATTGGCGTTAGGGCTGCAAGTTGCGAAGCCATGCAGAACGAAAGATCATACTCCAAATTCATCTTTGATATGAATTCTGATGTCTACAGAAAGCCCCAAACTTCTCTTACATGTTGCAGAAGTGTTAGTGAGGATTTTTCATCACTTTGTATATAGATATGTTCTGCAAAACGTCATCTGAAGTATAAGGTTTTAGTCAATCACTGATATTATCCTTCAATTTGTTTTTCTAGACCGATTTTCAGTGATATTAACTCCAATACGCAACCGTTGGCACCATTTCAACACCCTGGCTTAACAACAGTAAGTACGGTTTTACATTTTCAATAAATCGTGTCTACTCTTAGCTATAGCTTGTTCATATATCACGCAAACCAATATTGTGGAGCAAACGTTCGACCAAGAATCTGTAGATTGGTCTAGAAAAGGTGAAAGAAGTTTTAGATGTATGTACAATCTTCTACTGATGCCCAGCACACTTTATGTAATAGGAACAATATGGATTGTATAAAGAACAAGGCTGACATGAAAGGAGAGCACAAGTAGCTGGTATTGAATATTGCTAACAAGATGATACAGCCATAAAAGGGTGATATCTGAGTGTTCTGTTCTCAAACTCCTCTCTATTGTTAAGCAAAAGAAATCGGGATATGTGATACTTTAATAACCATATTATAAGTTGGATTCGCTGTTCCTTTCAGTTCTAAGCTGATTTCTGAGGGGGTGTGAAGACGAATGTGAAAACTCCGTTAAAAAATGCAACATAAGTTATTACTGGTGGAACCACTGAGATTTGCAATGTAACGATCTGTTTAGTACCTCAAAGTTTTAAAAGGATGTGAGGGGTTCAACAAGGATACATCCTGCAACAGATACTGTTAAGTAACTGTTGTGCAAGCTGATACTACATGCTGTTACTTCTTGATACGGCAAGAACATAAACGGCAATTGGAGGGCCTATTTAGAAAAATGCCTGTTGTACCTGCAGGGATAACGTATTGTGACAAAAAATTGCCAGTATATACAATGGAATATATTTGGGTAAAACCAGGCATCAAGATGTTAGGTGTTGCGCAAGGGTGCATACTGGAGTTAATCAATACTTGGAGTTAATCAATAAGGTTCATTTTCATGAGAAAGACCAAGTGCAGTGACTAGAGACAAAAAAAGGAGCAAGTATTGCAAAAGAGTCTAGTGGAGTGTCAGTATGACGTGTGGCATATAGTTGAAAAGGAAATAGGGTTTGTAAAAGGATTAAAAGTAGCAGGATATGTGACAAAGAGATGCTCTTCGAAGAGAATTTTTACAATAGAATGGAGTGGAAGGCATGTTTAAGGAAGAAGAACAAAAAGCGATCATAGATATATGTTTTTAAAGGAAGAAATACAAACCACCTCATCAGAACAGCAGCAAAGGAGACGGTGTATTGTCATTCCTAGAGGACGTCAAAATAATGCAAAGAACAAGACATAGGATTAGACAATCACAAAGAAAAGAAATGAAGGAGGGCTTCACTGGCCAAAAAGGAGTCACTCTCATATGGTTGAAGAACTTCATGCCATAGAGAGTAACAGTTAGAACATTAGAATTGCTAATAATAGATCAACCTAATAACGTTGGCTTAAGATACTGTGTCAAAAAGGCAGTCTTGAGTGAATCAGCAGCAAATGAAGACGAATGTGTCTAATGAAATACATCAAGCCATGATAAACCTTTTTCTTTGTAGAAAGATTTGTGGACGCGGAAAGTAATGAAGATATTTAGACAGTATCAATAAGCTGATGGGATACAACTTTGCTAAAACAGTAAAACACGGCCAAGCTAAATTTCAAGTGGCTTTTGTCATGTTGAGAGAAGAAATTAAAGCTATGTATGGGCCCTGCTGTACAAAGCAACACCTGGAAAAAGAAGATTGAGCTGTCTGAAAGTGATATGTGTCTGATGCAGAGTCAACAGAGACGTAGAAGCAGATACAAAAAGGAGTAACAAAAAGGTTAACAAGTGGATAGACAGTCTTAGAAAAAATAGAAGAAATTAGGGCTAAAGGTAAAGACAGACAAGATTGAGCTGTCTGAAAATGACATCTGTCTGATGCAGAGTCAACAGAGACGTGGAAGCAGATACAAAAAGGAGTAACAAAAAGGTTAACAAGTGGATAGACAGTCTAAGAAAAAATAGAAGAAATTAGGGCTAAAGGTAAAGACAGACAAGATTAAGCTCTCTGAAAGTGACATCTGTCTGATGCAGAGTCAACAGAGACGTGGAAGCAGACACAAAAAAGAGCAACAAAAAGGTTAACAAGGCCAAGATATACATATTGGGATTACAGCCTAGTCTTACCGCTTAATTATCTCAATAACAGATATTCTTCTTTGTTACCACTTTCTCGAAGTTGTTAGCAGTGTAGCGTGTAAGCCAACGACAAATTTGTTCATTTCCAGTGGACTTGAGGAGGCCTTTATCGGTTGCTTCCTTTGGTATTTTGCTTCGGTTCTCTTGGTTAATAAGGATCAAAATGTAAAAGAATGTACTACAGTACAGACATCATTTACAGACTGTAAGAATGATTAGCTGGGAGAGA
This sequence comes from Carybdea cf. marsupialis auct. non (Linnaeus, 1758), assembly GCA_010016065.2. Lineage (NCBI taxonomy): Eukaryota > Metazoa > Cnidaria > Cubozoa > Carybdeida > Carybdeidae > Carybdea > Carybdea cf. marsupialis auct. non (Linnaeus, 1758). Next base: position 6,914 of record JAAAKL020018703.1, read on the forward strand.
CCACCGGGGTGAGTCGTAAATTGTGACATGTGACCAGTGACTATTAAATCAGAATTTTAAGAATGTCTTGAAGGCAGACTCAGCTGTAGGAAAACCTGTCACTGCAATCACACTCTAGTGAGCTCTTCTCTACAAAACAGTAGTATTGCAGTTCTCCAAATTAACAGTACTCTGGCCTTCCAATGAACTGGATGGTACCTTTTGTCCTTATTTACAATAGAAGCTCAGTACTTATGGAATAACTGACTTAACTACAAGAAACATGTTCGATGATAGCAATACACAGCACGTTATTTATATCCTAGAGCAAAAGCTCTGTTCGTAGCTTAATCATGTATTTATCCGCTCGTCAGGTAGCACGAGGGACATTATCCATTTATTGTGTCAGTAGTTACTCAGCTACAGAACTGTTCCTCCTTTGACACAGTTTAAAGATAGATCCAAAATACTAATGAAAAGCCTTAATGTCATGCCAAAGCTTATGATATCCAAAAAGTGAACTGGTATAATACTGGAACTGTTGTATTAGAAACGAAAGACTCCGTCTGGTAATTAAACAACATACAAAATCTCTGTGCCTCCTCACAATACGTTACTACACTATTTAATGAGCTACTAAACACGGATGATTAGGTACTTCACTGAAAGTCTGCGGAGTGAAAAAATAGAAGTAAATTCTAAACAGAGTGTCATAGCAGGATGTCACCAAAATACTTGCAGGCTTAGCCCAAGTTCGACAAAGCCGTATAATTCTTGACGACATATGCAATGAAAGTCAGGAGCTTTTTTGTCAAGTGAATACGTTTCATGATGTTGAATTGTCACCTTGCATACAAATCTCATGTATATCTTTCAAATTCACGCATGTTGTTAGGATTCAATTTACCCGATGGTCTCAGCTTTCAAGTAAATTAAAGCAAAGTGCAATGCATTTCTGTAGCCCTATTTTATGCCAAGTGATTTTAAATGCCCTTTACGGCCGATAGTTTACCGTACATCATGCCTGCTGTCAATGCTTTCAGTTCTGACCCACTTCCTAGCAGACTAGACATGAAGCTGCCACAAATGATGCATACAGGTTAACGGACATCGTAGCTACTACCCTATTTTACCAATTTAGCACTTTTAAACACAATAAAGTTCTTATCTCCAAGGATTATTACAGCTTGGTCAGTACTCAAGCCTTATGAAGCTCATTACCTTTGGATAATAAGTCAGAAGTACAACCACTCAGTCATTTTTGTTTCTTTTAAGAGAAGTTGTCGCTTCTACCTTGATGTACCGGGCATCGAAATAGACATAGCATGTACATACTTATAACATGGGAACATTATCAATGAAGAAAACATTCCACAAAATTACAATTCTTTAAAGATATTATCCTTCCAGTCTTAGAAATACTAATAGAATGCCAACCATGGTTAGTTGAGTGTTGTTCTAAAGCCTGATAGGAGATGTCTACAAGAATGGACAAAGGAATGGAAGTTTCAACTGTATTATTATGCTCGTGAGCGAAATCAAGGGGAACACATTGTATATGATGACTCCTACACATCTGATGTTATTTGATATTTATTCCTACTACTGACATCAATGAGGTATGACTTGCAATTATTATTGTTTTCAAACTTGGCAATGAATGTTAACGGGGTTAGCCCAGCCCGCATCGATAGCCTACTACCTCTTCGAACCCGCCAAAGCATTTATCAAACTGATCAACCAATGATCAGTTATTTGATGTTTATTTGGGGTAATACCATGAAACATCAAGAAACGTGTTATGATCCATCAGGAAAGGACTATTACAATTCTTAGACCATGTAATGCGTAAAGGCGAAGTAGAAAACACTTTAATCACTGGGAAGATAGAGGGAAAACGCTGTAAAGAAAGGCAAAGGCTATCCTATATCAGTAGCCTTAGCAAATGTGTAGATATTGGCAAGGTCGACAACAAACAGAATTGCATGGAGAACCATGATCGCCAACGTCTAAATGGGATAAAGTACCCACAAGAGAATAACAATTCGGAGTATGATCATTACTTCTGCATAGCTTTGCAGCTGGCAACCCTAATGCCAGTACGACAACGCCACCCCTGTCTACAATCATAAAGTTTTATATTCAAAGTGGCAGTCTCCACTTCTGATCAATATAGAAAATTAACACGTGGGGTGTCCAATAACAAATGCATAGCTCTGAACAAACACTGAGATTAAATCTACTCTTCTCCAAGCTTTGATAAGGAATAGAAACGGGTTTTGCTACGTTATCAATATAAAGGAAGATCGTCAAACAGATTTTGTCAGGCGCGGGATAACTCCCCTAAAATGGAATAGAAGTCATTGATAAGAGTGAAAAAGTTAAGCAAGAAGTAATAAATAACAAAGAGGATGAAATCTCAGGTATGAAATCTCATTAGCCGTTTTGATAATTTGGTTTAAACCAGAAAAATGGTTAAAGGCTGTGCATACTGGTCATTTCCTCCGTCTCAGTCATCTTGAATAACGAAAGATAAAAATGCACTTGGCATCACCACAGCATAGGAAAGGCAACGGCATGGAAAATATTACGTATGTGTATTTTTTATTCCGCAAGTCTGTGAAGGATAGAAACAGGAGAAAGCGTGCCTTAGATTGCTAGAATACTATCTATTCATTGTAATAGACGACGCATGATACCAATTTACATCCAACATCTAAACAGATTGAAAATTCCAAGATTTGTAAATTGCAAGACATTACTTCGACTGCAAGAAGACATTCCCTCAAAGTAAGGAGATTGTATTGAGATTGCAACTATGCTGGTAGGGGTGATGATAGTATAGTACTGTTGAGGATGATGATGATGATGATGATAATAATGGTGATGATGATAATGATGATAATGATGATGAGGATGATGATGATAATGAGGATGAGGATGAGGATGATAATGATGATAATGGTGATTATATGATGATGATGACTATGGTGGTGATGATAATGATGATAATGAGGATGAGGATGATGATGATAATGATGATAATGATGATTATATGATGATGATGATAATGATGATGATGATGATGATAATGATGATGATGATGATGATGATGACTATGGTGATGATGATGATGATGATGATGATGATGATGATTATGATGATGATGATGATGATGATGATGATGATGATGATGATGGTGATGATGATGATGATGATGATGATGATGATGAT
>JAAAKL020018704.1:0-10126 GCA_010016065.2 Carybdea cf. marsupialis auct. non (Linnaeus, 1758)
AATGAAAAAGTTTTCATTCTTGCAAGACAAGCCTTGTCGTGTTCTTTGTTCTCGGCATTCTATTTTGGAAGATTGCATGTGTGGGGATAGTTTGAACGAACATAAACGTAGTAGTGAAACCGGGCGGGATCGTTTGAATCACAGTGGAATATCACTTAAGTTGTCTCTTTCAAGATGTGTCAATCAAAGTCAGGTGCTCAACCAAGACATCAACATCAACATCGACAAGGACAAGGATCAGGACAACGACAAGGATAAGGACAACGACAACGACAAGCCTTATCCCGCAGTGGGAACCAGGCTTAAGAGTTCGCTTTGTAAGCCACCAATATACAATATGCCGATAGCTAGAGACCTCTAAATAAGTGAAATCAGTTATTAAAAGCTTCCGTTGTACAAAATTCATCATTGCAAGTTATAGCAATTTGTCTCACTTATTTCCACATTAGAATATTAAGCATTATAAAACAAGAGCATAGCAAGCATTAAAAGCTTAGTGTACTAATAACAAGAAATGAGAAATATTAACAGACCTTACCCCTACCATGCAAACTTGGATATAACTTAAATAACAGATTGTGTTATCGCTCTTCTTTTATCATACTGATGTATACTACGTTATTAGGCCCATAAGAAAAGTCGTTTCCACGGTTGTAATAGCTTTTCAACTACTATTTGATGATTTTTAAATCCTATCTAGACTGGAGTGGTGGGAGGGAGTGGTACCAGTGCGTCACGGACGTAAAAATTGATAGAATGTTGCTGAGGAAGCCCGTCAGGTGTTAATTGTGCATATGGATGCCAAAGATGTCATCACAAAAAGTATAAACTTACATCAAGTCCCAAATTTTTATAGTAAGTGAATGACTACGTTTAGGTGCGAAAGTGCAAAGACGCGCCGTGTTTAAACCAAGTGCACATACTATCACAAACCTAGGTATAAAAATCAAAAAATGGACTCGTAAAACAAATATACGCAACAATTCAACATTCTGGAGTGAATAATAAAACTTTATATTTTGTAAAAAAAGTAAACACAATGAAACACTTTATTGGTAGAATACCGTTGGCTATCGAAACTTGAAATTAGTATAATTCCTTAGATTTTAAGGTTAGTTAGCATAGAATGCAGTGCAATGACCAATCTTGAGTGCTATTTAGATACGTTTTTAAAACCTAAACACATGTACTACAAGTGTTTATAGAAGCAGACACAGCGGCGAGCCATGAGATAAGGAATGGGGAGAGACAAAACCGTAATGTTTTACCTTATAAATTTAGAGGCATTGCACATTTGTGATTCTGGCTAACTAAAGCAATGCTAACTATGGTAATGACCTATTACATTAAATTGAGGATGAGATATAACACAGTTACTTTCACGACCATTACCGCGACCCGATATACGGCAGTATGCACTTACTCGTTTATCTTGTTAGACCTGTAGGGAGGAGACTTTTAAGTCAAAGAACTATAAACGTATTCTTGCCTGCACATCACTCAAGGCATCATGGACAAAACATTGTTAAGCTCAAGTAAGTTCTTGGACTGTTAATTTCCTGGTCTGGAATGTAATCCAGAAATATCTACTCCATATTGGATGGTGAAGTAGAGAGGAGATAAGTATAGGATTGCCAGAACAGATATTACAACAGTGAAATAACCAACAGTAAAGATGTTTTGGGGTAGACATTGTAAATTTTAATGTCGGTTGCAAGGAGATTTGGGATGTGAAGAAACCAGAATATCAAGACCATCTATGACTCAGCCAGGGTATTTATGACCTTAAAATGTCTTAGTTCAAACTACTCCTGAATTAAGTAAAAAGCTATGGTTTTTAAAGAGGATTCAATTTATTTTTGTGTGTTTTCAACCCTTAAAATTTTAAGAGCTAGAACACTTTTACTTTTTGTATGTGTGAAACCGTGTTATTGTCAAAATAAAATCTACATCAGATCAGATACAAATATGAGTGGAAACATTACATTACTGCCACTCATTGGGCAGAAAGGCATTCAAACAATCTATCTCAAGGGTAAAGTGCCATTTTAAGTTAATGCTTCAAGATAACCAATGACGTAATAACATAATTTTGCAGACCACTTGTAGCAAACAGTTGCATTTTTTTGTCCATTTTCAGAAAACAGCTTCATTGTGAGCAAAATCAAGAATGAAACAAGAATACCCTAGTATATGAAAATGGAAATTTGGAGAGAAGTGTACGATTTTGAAATTCCCTCTTCCCCTATTTAATATAGTTATAAAAGATACAAGCAAATAAGATTAAAGATCTCTCTTTGTGTTGTCTCCGGATTACTGTAGTGTTTTTGTTAGTTTATTCATATCTTTCACATAGATGCTTTCTTGATGATTCTGTGACGGGTAGTCTGTTAACATGCTCGTGAATTAATAAAACATTTCATAAATAAGCAAAGTTGTACGTTTGGTTGTCAGATTGTTCTTATATTAAACTTTTATATTAAATATTTCTCAGTGTATTTTAGTTGATATTGTAAAATAATGAAGATATGATACTTGGCCAGCATGATCCTATGAAAGTGAACCTAACATATATCTTACGCAATACAGACTTTCAGTTACGTATCTGTATGTTTCTCTTCAATTTTTATGAGTAAGATTATATTGTAACCTCACTAAAAATCTGTATTTATATGAGCGAAGAATATGACCTTTTACTATTATCGACTTCAATTCAAAATCGTTGAAAATTCGTATTTTTATTGTAGATTTGACTCTTGAAGCATAATTAGATGAAGTAGATAATGCACAAGGTTTGAAGAACCTGCAATTTAATACGTTATAGAAAGGTAATAATCTGACGCACACAAAGGATTTCCACGGCGGATATTTAAGGACTTTTCTCATAGAAGAGTGGTTTAGGGGCTCAGCGATGTACAAGGACATAAGACAATTTTCTGGTAGCAAAAATAAGTTTATTTCTTCTCATATGAAGCTTTCGCGGCAGCGTCAAAGCAACTTGTTTTGTCTGGATTTAGCCATTAAAGAAAATCGATGTTTGAAATTGATTGATGCTTTCCAACGGTCAACAAAAACGAGCAATTGTACCTATAAGTCTAGATCCAAGCAAATTGCCATTCTTTGTATTGACAAAAGCCTTTGCTCTTTTTTTCACAGCTGCCACCTGTTCTAGCCATGTCACAGAACGTCCAGTTTCTCTTCGCGGGAGTATATCACTCAATAGAGAAGAACAATATTTACTTACAGTTTGTAAAGCTTCTAAGAATGTGTAATCACAGGCTACATTGGAATTGCTAAGCTTTGTTTATGAACTTTTTACACGTTCCACTAGACTGAACTCAACGGTCTCGCTTCAATGGCTGCAGGCCACTTTGATGTAGTTATTAACATGTGACGTATATTCTTCTTTGCTAGTTGCAGTTGTTTTAGCTTTCGTTACAGAATGATGGAAGATTTCTTTCCACTACAATAAACTCCATTGGCCCTCTTGAATGAGTTTGTTTAACACTAAGTCTTTCTCAATATAAAGTCGCAAACTTTAATAGCTACATAGATGATGAAGTTATGTTATGCTTTCAAGGAATGAGTTTTAGAATCATGGCGATGGAAAAACAAAGGGCAGCATAAAACTTTCAATAAAAATGCAGGTGCGATGTCTATAAATATTAAAGATGGAGTAGAAAAGGTTGCGAGACAGCTAATCGCAACTGCACCTGCATGCTTCTGTTATGAATTTTAAGAATTTGTCGCAGAACAGCATAAAATAATAGCCTTTCGAACAAACTAATTTTGATAAAGGAAATCGTGAAATAAAGTAATCTTCAGGAGTAGATTACGAAAATTGGAAAATACAAGAAAATAAGGCTGCTATCGAAAAAAACTGACAGTTAACTCGCTAAGAAATCGTTGAGCTGTCATTTATTGCCCTACATGAAATTCAAAAACATGTTAGCTGCATGATAACACAAGAACCGAGTTAACTCTTAAAAGAATAATTTCTAAGGACAAAGAACTTACATTTATGATCACGTATCTGTCACATTTAATCTTTCCGTGTTAAAAACACTATTCTAGCAGATCACATCTTACAACACGGAGACAGTAAATAGTTGTTTGTAAATTTTGAAGCTAGGAACAAGCGTTGACTATAGACCATTCACAACAAGAAAACCTTAGAAACAGTTACATAGTGACATCTTGTTCTTATTAATCGATGGTCACTTCATACTTTTGAACGTTTTAAAATTCCTTTCTATAAGTCTTGCAAATATCTATGTGTTTAGTCCTCAATCTTTAATGCCATAATCCATTAATGTTTTTGGTACCTATCATCTTTGATAGAAAGGAATTCAAAAGCAGATTTTATCATAAAGTTATCCTAGCGGCAGTTTCTTTTTTAATTTGCATAAAAGGGTAGCATAGAGATTTACAAAGGCAGTTCGTAGCAATTTTAAGGCACACAAGCACTAGCAAAGCATAAATTGTTTTAATCATTATATAGTATACATTATCGTTATTATAATGATTATTTTGGATGAAACGGATTGTTTCTCAGTCCTAATGTATATGACATGCATATACTGTTATCCTGGAAGTCTTGTAAATTCATAGAAGAGATGTGTTTTAGAAATAATAGCCTAAAGGGCACTAGTAGGATTTAGAGGTAGAGATGAGATATATTTGATGTGATTTAAAGGCAAAGAAACTTCATATTTAATGTGTTTTGAACGCAAAAGAAATAATTCAGGTGTACTATATCTGCTGCAATGTTCTTCAAGCATAAAATTAAAAAATGGGAGGTCCCTGATATGGAAATGGGGCACCAGGCACTTTGTCAAGAGAGTTAGTGACGGACAAGTTACACACGAAGAAACACATGAAAACGTACTTCGGTTGGGAAGGCAATGCGTAACAAGAGCACAAATACAGCTAAAACTTTGTAACTTTATATTGGCTAGTCATTTATTTTCCACATAATCGTAAAAATGCATAGAGAATTTCTTATCATCAGAACATTCATAGTGAAAAACAGGAAAAGTTGTGCAACATGGAAATTAAAGAATATCATCAATCCTGATTGCACTTCTTGTTAATTCGTCCTTGGAAGTTTTGTTTGTGTTTAAAAATACCAAAAGTGCATGCCAGCTGCAGTAGTTATACTTAGCATTACAAAGCATACCTTGCGATTTACTGTGTTCAAATGAGGGCGAGGTGCGAATGTCATGTTCCTGTGGATTCATGTTGATATATTTATGATCGTTAGGTAGACAAATAGATCACTGATACATTGCTGCGAAAGATCTTTAAATGTATATATGACGGCTACTTGGCCAGCGGCGGAAAGAGCAAATACTTTTATTTCTGAACTTCATGTCTTTTTCTTAAATTTGTAAGAAAAAAACCCTAGCTTTGCATAAAAACCAGATCACGAGACCTTGCACAACGTCATTTTCGGAGATTATTCAATTTTAACTCTTGGATAAATTGCTTAGAAATATTCGTATCATACATGCAACAAAAGATCGTGATGAAAAGAATCCTATAATCTGCTTTTTAGACTCACAGGTTGTAACTCATATTGCAGTGAAAGTGTTCACCATTTTGTCGTCTGTCACTTTCGTGAAGAGACACCGTGGTTCTGTGATTAAGGAATCGGACTCACATGCCAGAGGTTGTGGGTTCGAATCTCCTAGCCAAACATAAAGACTATTGGTTGGGGAAGGCAACGGGAGACCACTCCTGTAAATGCGCTCTCTCCCAGGATATTGCTCACTCTGGCTGGGCATTAGGCTACGCTTGAAATCGAGTAGGCCACAAAAAACCCCACCGAAAATAACAAGAAACTTTCGTGAGATATCATACAACGTTTATTACTCTCTATAATAAAATATTGACAGAATGGATTGTGATTACCAAACTAATTATAAATTTAGATTTTACGAAGTATTTTAGCCAAGTTTCAAATCAATTAAAGCAGCGCGTATAATGTTGGAACTCTTTAAAGAGCACTGGCCTAGTACGCTCCCCTCGTAGATGGCAAAGTCGAGAAGTCTCGTACTTAGCAGGGTCAAACATGTTTGATTTATTACGGAAGTACTTATAACAAAGAGGGAAAGATAATTCCTGGACGTTTCAGTTTTTTCTTTTCAATTTTTATGGGCATACCACCAGTACTGACACAATTTCCTCACACATGCAGAACACAAAAATGAGTGTACATAAATCTTCTTTGTTTTTTTAATGTACGTAAGCATGTGCACACATCACACATTATTTGTTACGTGAAGTCTAAATTAGCAACGAAGAAATGCAGTTTTCTTGAATAGTTGTAAAGAGAAGTGGAACAAAAAGGTAAGAATTGAATTATGTTACAGATGTCACAAGACAGGTTTGTGGTTCTAAAGCAGAGAACCAGGGTACTGATTGCATAACATCTATCTATGTTTAACTCTAGTCCCCGCTCTTTTTGTTGTTGTATTAGTTTATTTTAGTGATTAAAGTTTATTGAATAAAGAACAAAGTTTAGATGCTATGCAAGTTTCTTATACTGTTACGTTACATCTTGTTGTCAGATTTTCAATAATAATTTATTGTAAACTTGAATAAAGTTGTAGAGGCCCATTTAAGCTAGAGTAAGTCCTATAAAGACTATGTTATTTCAGGTTTCTGGGACTAGATGGGAAGGAAGGTTATGTATGAAGCTTCGAAGACACATTGATTCATATTGTGGCTAAAAATAGGCTTACTGATGAAATTGAAGGTGGAGACGTCAAATAAAACCCAACTATGGCAAGCACCTAAACACCGTTCAAAGATCTATTGTAAAAAAGTGCTTACTAACAAAACGTAAAATAAGCGTTATGTTCAAATGGTTATGCACATAGATGTAGGAATAGGTAAAGTAATCATGACTTCATCATCAGGTAATTTGTGAAATATGGTTTTAGAAAATACTCCTGCATTTGAGGAAATGTCAAAAAGTTTGAAATGGTTTGGACAAACCACCCTCCTGATGCTGCATTGGATAAATATTTGGTGGTGGATGCTACCTGCAACTGATTTTTAGACATCATAAAGCAAAACGTTTATGAAAATTGAAGATGAGAAGCTTACCGAAACACTTACGATGGCATATAAACCAATGTAATATGTAAGACAGGAGTTTAACATTTTCATTAACACGAGAAGTTACGTTTCCTTCTTAAACCATGTCATCTCTAATATAGATATAAAGCACAAAAGTCACGCTAGTATTTTCCTCCTTCAATTATTACTTGGCTGGATTCTAGAACATATGGCTTGTAATGTTTGATTTAATAGTCGCAAACTACGCGGCAATGCATACTCAAATACGTGATGTGTTGTAATAACAAAAATACCAAGCCCAACAGTTTCCGCAGAGAAGGCCTAGTGAGATGTCAACCCTACGTTCTCAAAAAATAAACAACAGCTTTAAACCAGTTGCCATAGACGGGAGTTTGCAACGAAATTAGTTGCATGCAGCAGCTTTTCTGATGCATAATCCCCTATCCTTAGTCAGACGTTGAACTGATTAATGCATACGATACCCAGAATCTTATAATTCTCGGAATTATTTTGTATAGTTTTATTGGAAAAATGGACTTAAGTAAATCTTTTAATTCAAAGTCTAGATTTCCCTTTTCTCTAGAAAGAAATTTTGTGGAGCACCACGTCCAAATGACAATGTTTTGACCTATAAACTATTAAGGCATCACAATTTAGTATGAATGTATAAAGTTTATTTTAAGAAATTTTAAGGTGATTGTCTCACAGAGCTACATATAAAATATATAATACTCCGAGTGACTGAGGTAAGCTTTTGCAAGTCCTTTGCTTTGTATGATTAAGCTCTACAGGAATGTATTGAGCACTGTCACAACGGTATTCTTATATCTGTTTTTACTATTTGCTATAAAATATACCCGGAATGACAGGTTTTATACCAATAGACAGCTGATTTTCCTAAAGCTGCATTTTTGTCTTAATTTTTATAAAGATATCTCTAGTATTGTAGACTGCAAAAGTTAAATCGCAACTTGAAAATTCTTAGTTAGGTTTCAAGTTTTAAAATTACTAATAAACCAATTAATCGATACAGTAAAGCAAGTATATCTAGAAAAGAGGATAGTAGCAGCTTTGGAGTTCGGGTGCAGAATCATCTTCTGTCAATTTCTTGTCTTTGACACTTCATTACGTTATCAATCAACGCAATAGTAAGTCACACCTTACACTAATGTCTTGGTTTCCCAGACCTGCAAAAGTATCTTGTTTTGCAGACCTACACTAATGTCTTGGTTTTCCAGGCCTACAAACGTTTCTCGTTTTGCAGTTCTACATTAATTTCTAGGTTTTCTAGACCTACAAAAGTTTCTTGTTTTGCAGATCTACACTACTGCTTTGTTTTTCCAGACCTACAAAAGTTTCTTGTTTTGCCGACCTACACCAATGTCTTGGTTTTCCAGACCTATAAGCGTTTCTTGTTTTGCAGATCTACACTAATGTCTTGGTTTTCCAGACCTACAAGCGTTTCTTGTTTTGCAGATCTACACTAATGTTCTTGTTTTCCAGACCTACAAATGTTTCCTGCTGCTCAAACAAGAAACTACTTGCAAGTCAAGCTACAGTCTCCTTTCCAAATCCACACCTTTAATTAATTACTTTTCAGCTGATTCTAGCAGATCATTGACTTGACTTTCTACACTCTTATACTGTAAAGCAGAATCTATACCAAAACAAGATAACGAATTTTCTTTTAACACAATCTCTCTCCTACCTCCAATGATAGCTTCGACGTCTTCACCTCCAGAAATAAGTGTTTGGCTTTTAAGCCATGGAAAATCAAAGGGAAAACTAGTACTTGACGAATGTTAGTAGCCACCTACCGGTATAGCCCCACCTCTTATTTGTTATTCTCTTGCACTGCATTTGCCACTCTTAAACCTTGGAAAAAGTCAACTTTGTTGCATTACGTTTCTGCTATTGAAATGGTTGATCTATTAACAATTTCATATTACTCTATTTGTATTCCACAACTGCAAGTAAACTGTTGTATACGGCATATCTTAATGTCACACAACTTACAGCATCTATTCATAGTTGGTACTGGCGAGAAATACTGATGTTGCATTTTCTAAGACACAACATTCTTTAATGTAAAAGTGCTGCCTACGACATACTTCTTTTGTCAGTGGTACTGTCTCTGTTTGCCATCGAATGAAGATACCATTTCTGATTCTCACGCTTCCTCATGTCTCTGACAGTTACTTGGCTTTATAATAATCATACAGTAAGGCTTACATTTCTGCAAACCGGAGCCTTCTCTTATTACCTAGAATGCTTACATAATATCTACATGATACAGACTGGAGTAAACCATTTTTGCTGTCTTTTTTGCTTTTCATTTCCTTCTAGTGCAAATCTATTGGTGGATCATTTCCTATTTCTGGAAAGCAGTGGAAACAAAACCGTCGTGCCACGTAGGCTATTGGCCAATGATATCTAAAGCATGCTTTCAAAAATCTGATGGAATTGTTTACCATTTTTTTGGTACCCCCACACCTTCTTTAGTTTCACAATTTGTTTACTTCTCAACTGAGTAACACGAGCACATTTTTATCCAGGTAGCTCTCAATTCGAAATCACTTGCTAGTTCGAACTGATTTACCTTTAGGAGTATGACTCAGCTCTCTATTATGCCAGCTTCCAAAATTTTTGACTGACTGATCTTTTACTGTTAAGATATTTCCTCTTTGGTGTCCATATCTAATTTTCTCCTATCTTTGCTGCAAGAGGTGAATATAAATTTGCTAATTTCAAATGTGCAGTTGTAGGAAGACATAAATACTTTACAATTCTTTTCGTAGTAAATCAGACAAGATTACAAACAGATTTAAGTATAATATTATTGAGAGATGTAAATTATTTTTAAAGTAGTCAGATCTTGTTTTACCTATACAGTATTTTTCAATAAAACGGTTTTTTTAGTTCATCAATGCTTTTATTGCACACTGCAACACAAAACGCACGCTATCAACTTACTTGTTATAAGCATGATCCGGAGAAAACCTAAATCGCATTGATTTTAGACAAAAGAGTAGGTGATGAG